>CAJFCY010000256.1:0-20018 GCA_904066265.1 Eimeria zaria | reverse complement strand
GTTATATATATTATTATTCTGACTTTTGCAGCAGATTGCATTGCTGTTGCTGATTCAGCTATCGGCCGGCAAATCTTCAGAGCCTCCGTCAGCAACCAATAACCCTCGCATGGGGAGGTCCGCTATACAGAAACAGCAGCAGCAGCAACAGCAGCAGCAGCAACAGTAGCAGCAACAGAAAGAGAATCAGCGGCAGCAGAGGGAGCAGCAGGAGGCACAGGAAGAGAAGAATGTGAAAGCAACTGTTTTCAAAGTACAGGGTTTACTAAACACTCGGAGACAAAAGCAGAAAGAAATGAACAAACACAGTATTAGGGTTTAGGGTTTAGGACTAGGGTTTAGGGTTTATGGTTTAGGGTTTACCTGCAGCTCTGCAATCTGCTGCACGAAGAAGGCCCTCCTTGCAGAAGGCGGAAGATTCACTGCCCTTCCGCTGTAAACGACAACACGCAAACAACCGCAAACCCTAAATTCTAAACTCTAAACCCTAAACCCTAAACCCTAGGTGTTACGTTTTCACATAAAAGGAACCTCCCTCTCCATCCCCCAACAATGCACTGCCGCAAAGCAGCCGCATCGCAGCAGCAGCAGCAGCAACAACAACACAGCAGCAGCAGAAGTCTTACCTGAGGCCAATGACTGCCTTCCAGTACTGCACCTGACTCTCAAGGAAGTCCCGAGTCTCCGCGCTCATCAAACGAAACAGCTCAGCCTGCAGCAGCAGCAGCAGCAGCAGCAGCAGCAGTAGTTGTTGTTGTAGCAGGATTAATAATAGGAGAAGCAGTAGCAGCAGCAGCAACACCAACAGCAGCACCAGCTAAAGAGGAACAAGCCTCTACCACAAATCCAGGGGGAAGAGGCACAAGCCCTAGAAAACCTTAACCCCTAAACCCTAAACCCTAAACCCTAAACCCTTAGTCTTGGGCACGATCTTACCCGAAGTTGCCTGGCTTTAGCAGCAAGGGGGTCACTGTCATCGAGCTGCAACAGCAGGAGAAGCAGCAGCAACAGCAGCAGCAGCATCCGTAGGTGACAAAGGAAGAGACAGTGCAGCTGTACTTTGATAATGAAGACAAACAACTATCCCAGATAACAAAGACAGAAAAAGAAGAAAGACAGGGATGTAGTGTACATACAGTGCAGCACATACATGCATGCAGAGACAGAAGAGAGACAGAGACACCTCAAACAAACGAGAGGCAGCAAAACACAAACAATAACAAACAATAACAAACACACAATATGTAAAAACAAAGAAAGGCAGTACATGCAGCTAATCTTACATTTGATGCAGAGTCAAGCTGCACAGCTAAAGAAAGCTGCCTGTACGTACACCCTACGTTGCTGCCAAAGTGCCCCCTTTGCTGTAGCAGCAGCTTCTCCTGATGCTGCAGCTGCTGCTGCTGCAGCTTTTGCAACAGTTGCTGCTTCAGCAAATGCTGCTGCTGCTGGTTACAGAAGTCTGCTATGATAGCAACTTCAAGAGACCTCCCAGGGTCAACCCGAAGGGCCTGCAGCAGCTGCGGCTGAAGGAAGGAAAAGAGGTGCTGCTGCGGCATTACGGGCATTTCGCTGCTGCTGCTGCTGCTGTTGCTGCTGCTGCTGCTGAGCATAAGCACCTGGCAAGCTGCTGAACGCAGAATTTGAATCGGGCCAAGAGCCGCGACTTCACTTACAACAGCTGGGGTTTCTCCAGTGCTGCGCTTGCTGCTGCTCCTGCTGCCACAACTGCTGCTGCTGATGCAGCAAGCTGCAGCCACTGTTGTTGCTGTGCTCTGCTGCAGCAGCAGCAGCAAACCATGGACGGGCAAAGAGCTGCTGCAGTAAAGTAGAGAGTACATAACCATCCCCAAGGCTGGCAGAGGGAGCATGTGCTGCTGCTGCTGCTGCTGCTTCTGGCTGTGCTGCTGCAGTGATTGGGGTGTGTCTGCAGCAGCTCCTCCTATAAGCCAGCTACTAGAAGGAAACAAAGAACGCAGACAGCTCATTATCTCCTGTTGCAGAAGTAGCAGCAGCAGACGCCACAGAGCAGAAGCCCCCTCTGCAGGAATTTGCTGTTGCAGCAGCAGCAGCTCCCTAGCTGCCAGCACCGGGTCAGTAGCTGCTGCTGCAACAGCAGGGCAGATCCACCTGCAACGCATCACACACCCACACACACACAACGAAGAAGCTCTTGGTATCTTGCTGAAGCTGTTGCTGCTGCTGCTGCTGCTGCAAGATACCTGCTGCTGAAACTGGTCATAAGAAGCAAAAGCACTAGCTGCTGCAGCAGTAAATGCATATCAGCACCCGATGACGTCTCACGTTGCAACAGAGAAGACAGGCAAGCCCTGCAGCCGCTGCGCTGCAGCCGCAACAAGAGACAGCGGGGCATCTTGCAGCAGGCGTGCTGCTGCTGCTGCTGCTGCTGCAACTGTATTGGCCCCTGTTGTTGCTGCTGCTTCTGCATGCGGCTTGCTAGCCTTCTTCTTCGGTTTGTCCTCAGGTGACTCCTCTTGCTTTTCTGGTGAAGTGCCTTTGCTGCTGCTGCGGCGAGACGCTGCTGCTGTTGCTGGCTGCTGCTGCAGCAAACGCCGCAGCACCACCAAATCCCGATGCGGAGCCGTTGCAGCAGCAGGCACTGCACATCCCGTGCAGCAGAGACTGCTGCTTCTGCTGCTGCAGAGGCGACAAGCTCCAGGCCAGACATTCTGTGTAACCTGATATTAGCCACGGGCCTGCGGCTGCTGCTGCTGCTTCTGCTGTTGCTACCGGTACGAACCTGAGCTGCTGCCGCTGCCCTAGCTTCCACTGCAGCAGCTGCTGCACCCGCTGCTGCTGCTGTTGCCTCTGCTGCAGTTGCTGCATCTGCTGCATGTTGGGGTACAACGTAGCAGAAGGCAGCTGCCAGGCGTTCGATTTCGTCAAGCAGCAACAGCCGCAGCAGCGCAGCAGCAGCTGGAGCTTGCTGCTGAATAGAGCAGGCGGTTCTGTTGCTGCAGCCGAAGCTGATATCGCTGCGGGCTACAGCAAGGGGAGGAGGCAGCTGCTGCTGCTGCACAAGTCGCTTGCTGCTGCTGCACCAGATCTTGCACAACTTACGACGCCATTTAGGGGCTTTGAAGCAGATGGTACTGCAGTGAGCTGCTGCACTGCAGCAGCCGCAATAAAAGCTGCTGTTGCTGCTGCTGTTGCTGCTGCTTAATGCAGCAGGCTCTAGCATGTCTGCGACGAAGGCCATAGAGTCTGCAAGTAGTGCAAGACGTTGTTTCGGGAAGCAAAAACACGCGCTGGTGCTGCTGCTGCTGCTTCTGTTGTTGCTGCTTCTGTTGCCTGATACGCACGATACAGCAGCAGCTGCAGTTTCTGCTGCAGCAATTACATCCGCACATTCACAAGGCCTCAGCCAACTTTCCTTCGGGGGTCTCTCAAGGAAGCAGCAAACTGCGGTGTACGTACACCGTAACACCAGAAGCTGCTGCAGATGAACAGCAGAAACCGCCCCGCGCCCTCGCAGCAGAGCCTGCTGCTCCGCAGCAAATGTGCTGTTGCACTGCAGCAGCAGCTGCTGCATCTTGCTTCGCTCCCGCAGCAGCAAGCAGCAGCGCATGCCCTGCTGTTCGTAGAGCTCCTTATGTTCCTGCTGTTGGTGCTGCGGGCAGCAGCAGCAGCAGCAAGAAGCCCCAATAAGGCAGCAACGGACAGCAGTGAACAGCAGCAAAGCAGCATCAAGCCGCCCAGAAGCAGCAGCACCACCCAGAATGTTGCTGCGCTGCAGCTGCTCATAGCCGAGCTGCGGAGACACTGCAGCACCGCTGCGAGCAGCAAACTTTGACAGCAATAAGTGAGAGAAAGGTATTGATAATGTTGTTTCTGCTGCTGTAGACAAGTTGCTGCAACAGCTGCTACTGTCGCTGCTGCACCAGGCCTCCGCGGGAGAGTCTAACAGCTCATACAAATCTACATCCTCTGCTGCAACAGCTGCTTCTTCTTCTGCTGCTGCTGCTGCTGTTGCTGCCGTGGGAGAGCGGCCCCACATTTGCGTTGCCAGTGTCTCTAGACTACCGCGGAGAGATGCATAGGTACGCCTGTTGCTTCCGTGCTGCTGTTGCAGCAGTTGCTGCTGCTGGAGCAGCAGCAGCAGCTGACCAGCAGAGGATTCGCGTCTGCCTCCTGCGGCGAAGTGTGCCTGCTGCACGAGTTTGTGCTGCTGCACCAGCAGCAGCTGCTGCTGATGTAGCAGCAATCCAGGCAGATCAAGCTGCTGGGCCATACGCTGCAGCAGCTCCTCTCGCCGTTGCTGCATGCACAGGAGCGACCCGTACACTGCAGCAGCAGCAGGGCGCGTCTGGCTGTGCATGCGCAGCAGCAAATCTGGAGAAGGGCCTGTGGGACTGTCTAGTGCTGAATTAGAAAAGGTGAATATCATTGCTGCTGCTGGTATTTGCTGCTGCAGCAGCAGCAGCAGACACTCTCCTTCAGCGCATATGTGCTGCTGCTGCTGCAGCACTTGCTGCGCACCAGACACCCAACATGCTCTCAGCCACGGCCATCCATTCGACGTTGCTATTGCTGATGATGCTGATGCTGCTGCTGTTGCTGTTGCTGTTACTGTTGCTGTGTCTGCTGATGAGTAGCAGGGAGACAGCAGCAAAGCCTGTTTGGGTGCTGCAGCACGGACTGCAGCAAGTGCAGCAGCAACAATCTCCGCCCACAACCAAGCTATAGACCACGGGAGGCCCTGTGTAACCACCTGTTGCAGCAGTTGCTGCTGTTGCTGCTGCTGCAGCAAAAATGTCCCATCCCTCAAGGCAGCAGCAGCAGCCGCTGCTGCTTCCACGCATCGCCGTTGCAGCTCCCCACAGTCGCCTTCCAGCTCCTTAATGCCGTTGCTGCTGTTGGTGCTGTTGCTGCTATGGCTGCTACTATTGCTGCTATGGCTGCTGCGTCTTCTGCTCTTGCGCTGCAGATGCAGATGCAGTTGTGGCTGCTGCGGCTTTTGCTGCTGCTGCAGCGTGACGAGCGCTGATGCCCATATCTCTGCTGCATGCAGCACCAGTGCTGCAGGTGTTCCGAATGCAGCAGCAGCTGGAGGCCCTGCTCTGGCTGCCGCTGCTGTTGCTGCCACTGGTGCTGCTGCTCGGGGACGCGTGGTCTTCTCGTTTAACTCCACTGCGAGGCTGCCGTCAACCGCAGCACCATCTGCTGCTGCTGCTGCTGCTTCGTGCTGCTGCTGTGCTGCATCACGCTTCTCCGCCGACAGTTGCTGCTGCCTCGCAGCAGAACCAGCGGAGCCAGCAGCTGCAGCTGCAGATACACGGCTGCTGTTTCCGGCGCTCCCATACAGCTGCAGAGGTTTATCCAGCTGCTGCTGCTGCAGCGCATGCAACTGTTGCAGCTTTCGCATGGCATTGACGACAGCAGCAGCCGAAGTGAAGGTCTGCGGTTGCTTTGCCTGCAGCAGCAAAGGCGCAGCAGCAGTTGCTGCGGCTTCGAAACAGCTACCAGAGCTGCTGAATGACTCCCGCAGCAGCAGCTTCCAGCATCTCTGCAGGAGTTGCTCCTGAGTTGTACGTGCAGCGGCAGCAACTGTACTGAAGGCTTGCTGCTGCTGCTGCTGCTGCTGAGCGGGGAGTTTTGCTTGTAGCGCACTCAGCTGCTGCTGCGGCTGCTGTTGCAGCCGCTGCAACTGCAGCAGCACAGTCGGCTGCACCTGCCGCCACCCTGCTGCTGCCGCTGCTGCTGCTGCAGCACCCGGGCCATCCCTAGAGGAGAAGGAGCGCCGTTTTGCTGCTGCTGCTGTCTCTACAATCAACAGCAGAAGCTCAAGCGAAAGCAGCCGCACTTGCTGCTGAGAAAGACACATCTCCAGCTCCACTTGCCGTTGCTGCTGCTCCAGCTGCTGCTGCTGCTGTTGCTGCTGTAGCGAGTTAACGTCAGTAAGCAGAAGAGCACCAAACAAACACAGCGCAGGACCTGCAGCTCCCTCTGTAGCCCACGAGTGAAGCAGCTGCTGCAGCAACTGCTGTAGCAGCTGCTGCAGCATAGAATTCAACGCCGTTGAGCATTGCTCCTGCTGCTGTAGACGCCTGTCCTGCTCGGCTTGTTTGTCATGCTGCTGCTGCTGCTGCTGTTCTTGCTGCTGAGGTGGCTGCTGCTGCTTCCTGTTCTTAGCGAACAGCAACGAGAGCACCTACGAGCATCAAACCACACACAAGCCAGGGCTGCTGCAGCTGCAGCGTTCGGTGCAGCAACAGCAGCAGCAGCTGTAACCGCCATAGAAAAATCTGCAACAACAGCATCAAAAGACGCAATAGCAGCAACAGCAGCAACAGCAGCAACAGCAGCAACAGTAGCAACAGCAGCAGTGGCAACATACGCCAACGCTAACCTGCAGCAAGGCCCCTACAAGTCTGCTGCTCTGGGCTGCAGCAGGGACAGCATCCAGCAGCTGCAGCAGCAGCGACACTATTGCTGCTGGAGCCACTTGACAAACCCCGCGCTGCTGTTGCTGCTGCTGTTGCATACACCCGAAACTCCATCGCTGTTGCTGCTGAGGCGGACTGCACCTCACTGCAGCAGGCAGCAGCAGCAGCAGAGCCGTAGCCCCCTGAAGCAGCAGTGCATGCACAAGAGACAGCAGCAAGCATCAAGGCAAATGCCCCCATTATAAAATGCAGCACCAGCAACAGCAGCAGCAGCATGTTGCTGCTAGCATATGCTGGTTCAAGCAGTGCAGCAAACGCTGGCAACGCGGAACACACACAAATACCAGCAGCAGCAACAACAACAGCAACAACAGCAACAGCAGCAACAGCAGCAACAGCAGCATCCGCTGCAAAAGCAGATATGTCTTGGCGCTTACGTCTACAACTGCAGCAGCCTCTGGGGTGTATGTAGAGGAAGGGCGGCTGCTGCTACTGCAGCTGCTGATGCAACTGCTGCTGCACATGGTTTTGAAGCAGCACGTACTCTTGCTGCTGGCTGTGTGGCTGCTGCTGCTGTTGCTGCTGCTGCGAAGAGAGAATGATTCACTCCAGCGTTCAACAACAAAAAGCAACGCCTTCCCTGAATGCGCAGCATCGCAGCAGCAGCAGCAGCAGCAGCAGCAGCAGTAGGAGCACACGGAGCAGCAGCAACTGGAGGTTGAACAACGTAGCTACTTGCCCATCAAGGACTGATGCTGCTGCTATAACTACAGCATTTGCTGCAACAGCAACTGCAACAGTTGTTGCAGCAACAGCTGCAGCAGCTGCTGCAGTAACTACCTATCGTACATTTCAGGAGCTGGATTGCCTCAGATGCAGCGCTGCTCGCGCCGCTGCTGCTGCTGTTGCTGTTGCTGCTGCTGCTGCTGCTGCAGGCTGCAAGAGCACAGTGCAGAGCCTCGCATACGCTGCCACCGCTCTGCACCACAGCAGCAGCATCAACAGCAGCAAAAATAATAAACCCACAGCAGACGCACCACGAATACAAATGCATGCGGTGTGCTCAACAACAAATGCTGTAGCAGCAGCAGCAACAACAGCAACAACAACCGTGGCAGCAGCAATCCTGACAGCAGCAACACCAAAGGCAGTACCGCTGCTCTGTGCGATGCAGCAGCAAACGTTGCTGCTAAGGCGCATGCATCTGCTGCTTCCCGTAACTTTCTCTCCGTGTGGCTGCGTAGGGGCCATTCGCGCTGCTTCTGCTGCTGCTGCTGCTGCAGCAGCTGCTGCAAAGGACGGGGTAGCGAACTCGCAGCCGCGTCTCCAGAGACGTGAGCCTGCAACAGCAAGTGCAACAGCAGCAGCAGCAGCAGATGCATGCAGAGCACAATGAAGGGGGCCTGACAAGTTAGATACAACAAACAACACAACAGCTGCAGCAGCAGCAGCTGCTGCTATTGCTGTTCCTGCGAGAGCTTCTGCTGCTGTTTCTTCTGTAACAACTTCGTCTGCTGCAGCAACAGCAACAGAACTGCTTCAAGAACTTGCTGCAGCAAGTGTTTCTGCAGCAGCCGCTGCTGTAACAAAGTCAGCAGCAAAGTTTGCCACCGCAGCAGCAGAAGCAGCAGCTGTTGTTGTTGCTGCTGCAACAACAGCAGCAGCACAAGCAGCAGCACCTACGTGAGCGGCTTCAGCAGCACCCAGTTTGCTGCTGTAGGGTAGGAAGAGGCGGCTGTCTACTAGGGGCTTTGTCAATACACTTGCGGTGTACAGCAGCGCACTAAGAACTTCTCTGTGGCGCTGCTGCTGCTGCTGCTGCTGCAGATGAGAAAGCCTTTGCTGATGCTTCTGCTGCTGTTTCTGCTGTTGCTTTGCCTTCTGCTGCTGCTGCTGCTGCTGCTGTTGCTGCTGCCGCAGGTGCTTCCTCTCTCCTGAGAGGCCTGTATCAATGTCTGCTTGCACCGCTACCTGAAGCCACAGCTGCAGCAAACAAAGCAAACACAGAACAGAAGCCCGAGTTGTTGTTGTTGCTGCTGCTGCTGCTCCCGAGACAGCAACAGCAGCAAAAGCGCAGCAGCAAAAAGGTAGTAGTCTTACATCTGCTGCTGCTGTGGCCACTTGAGTAGAAACGAACGGCGCATGCAAGGCGCAGCACACTTTGCTGCTGCTGCTGCTGCTGCTGCAACAACACCTGTTTACACGACATGGTTGCTGTTGTTGCGGCTGCTGCTGCTGTCCGCAGCGGAGAAGGGCGCTGCCCCAGTGCAGCAGTTCATGCCGAAGCTGCAGAACAGCAGTTGCTGCATCAAAGACACAAGGCAGCAGGTTGCACAGACAGCACCACCGTAGTCCGCAGCAGCAGCAACGGGAGAAGCAGCACGACTAACAGGCCCAAGAGTTGCAGCAGCAGCAGCAGCAGCAAGTTGAAGGCATAAAAAACGCAGCAGAACAAACAGCAACAACAATAGCAGTACCAGCAGCAGCAGCAGCAGCAGCAGCAGCGCGAGGGGACCGGCGACAAGCATTGAATTCGGTGTTTCAGCAACAACTACAGATACAATAGGCAGATGACGCCAGGAACAGCAAGCAGTGGCAGTAGCAAAGTAGCAGGAGCAAAGTAGCAGCAGCAGCAACAGCAGCAACAGCAGCAGCAATTGCTGCAGCAATAGCAGCAACTGTGTACTGACACCCTGGGAACGTCTTGTAGTGCCCCTTGAGGCCCCAGTGCGTCCGCAAGGACACGTGGAGCCCTAAGAAGAACAACCTGCGGCAGCAAGAGCAGCAGCAGCAGCAGCCACAGCAGTAGAAGCAGCAGAAGCAGCAGCAGCAAACAAAAGACCCGCAGCAGCAGCAGCAGCAGCAGCAGATGCTGTTCATGAACGGACGACCGCCATAGAAACCCTCTGCAATACAGTAGCCCTAATTACAAAGAGGCAAAAACTGCAGCAGCAAGAAGTGCAGAAAGAGCAGCAGGAGCAGCAAGAAGAGCAGCAGCAGCAGCAGCAGCAGCAGCATGCAAGGCAGGCTCACTGTGTGAGGGTAGCACGCAGCGCTAGACACGGCGTTCGTCCTGCTGCTGCTGCTGTTGCTGCTGCTTCTGCCAATGCCGTGAGACATCGGCAGCAAATTGCTGCACTTGCTGCTGCTGCTGCTGCTGCTGCGGAGCGCCTGTCTACTGCAGTAACAAGTGCCCCTGCAGCAACAGCAGCAAGATCTCCTAGAATAGAAGATCTTGACTCACTGAAGTGTGTATCCATCCTCTGCTGCTGCTGCTGCTGCTGCTTCCGCGTCATCAGCTGTTGCAGTTTGTGGCTGCTGCTGCTGCTCGATTCAGCAACTGCATGAGGCTCTTGCTGCAGCAGCAGCAGCAGGAAACAAGCTCCAATGCCCCTAGCTAGCGCGCAGCCAGCTAGCTCCCAAACACAGAAGTGTGTACGTGCACCTGCTGCTGCTGTTGCTATTGCTGATCTGGCGAGGGTTGCTGCTGCTTCTTCTGCTGCGAGTCGCAGCGAATCTGGAGCAAGGCCCATAGCCCGGCTTGTTGAACTGCTGCAGCAGCAGCTGCTGCAGCAGGAACAAGAGCAGCCTTGCAGAGCTCTTGCAGTTGCTGCTGCTGCAGTTGCTGCAGCACGCAGAGCCATCCGCTGTTGTGCGTGCCGTTGGTGTTGGGGGACCAACTCAGCAGCAGCAGCAGCAGCAGCAGCAGCAGCAGCACAGAAACTCCCATCCATAGAACGCCGTTGTCGCATAGACGGCGTTCCTGCTGCTGCTGCTGTTGCCGCTGCTGCTGCTGTCCCAAAGGCTGCTATCAAGTGCTCTACCACTGAGCCTAGCAGCAGCAGCAGCGCAGGGACTGGCAGCTCGTGTGTCAACAACAACTGAAACGCATGCACACACAAGCTAGGTGTCTCCTAAGGCAGCAGAAGCAGCAGCAGCAGCAGCAGCAGCAACAGTAGCAGCGGCGACGCTAGCAACGGATGCGGTATGTAATGATAGTGCTGCTATTGCTGCTGACAGTCATGCTGCTATTGCTGCTGCTGCCAGTGATGCTGGTATCAGTCCCGCTGCTGCTGCTTCTGCTGTTGCTGCAGCAGCAAAACCTACATCAGTTGAGAAGGTTGTAACAGCAAATGCGTTGAAAGAAATCAAAGGGTTGCTGCACAGCTGTCGGTAGGGCTGCTGCTGCTGCAGCAGGAGCAGCAGCTGCTGCTGTTGCTGCTGCTGCCGGGAGTGCAGCAGCTGTAGCATCAATGCCATGCAGCGCGTCCCCTGCTGCTGCAAGAAGAGAGAAGAGACGTCCCCGAGCTGCATATCGTCTGTAGGGGCTAGGAGATAGGTGCCACTGTTGCTGCTGCTGCTGTTGCTGCTGCTGCATTCAGCAGCAAATTCACGCAGCAGCGAATCGCATCGCAGCAGCAGGGATCCGCCCTTTTCTATCGGAGGGTTTTCGGCATGCTGGTGTAGCGAGGTTCCGTGCTGCTGCTGCTGCTGCTGCTGCTGCTGCTGCTGCTGCTGGTGGTTGTGTTGGTGTTTCTCTTCGTGTTTCTCATGGCTAACAGCAAAAAGAAAGATAGTTGCTGCTTCGAGCCTGCGGATGCGGTGGCGCAGCAGCAAACCGATGCAGTGAAGGAGGAGTTGCTGCTGCTGCTGCTGCTGCTGCGACAGCTGCAGCAGTTGCAGCTGCTGCTGCACTTGTGGCGATAGCTGCTGCATCTGCTGCTGCAAGGTAGGCAGCCGCGGCAGAGCCCTCCTCAGAGGAACTAATCCCTGTTGCAGCTGCTGCATGTTTCTGCAGAACACCTCGAGGATCTGCTGAGGTGTATCTGCAGCAGCAGCAGCAGCAGCTGCTGCTGCTGCGTCGCCTGCTTCGGCTGCAACCCAAGTAGGCAGCTGCAGCAGAAGCAACCATCGTGATATAACGCTACAGCTCCACCAGGTGTCTGCATTGCAGCGTGCTGCTGCAGTTGCAGCAGCGGCAGCAGCAGCAGCAGCAGCGGCAGCAGCAGCAGCAGCAGCACATGCAGGAGAAGCAGCACCTGCAGCAGAAACAGCACCTGCTGGCTGCAGCAAAGAAGGGCTGGACTGCTCATCGCTGCGGTTGTCTGCTGTACACAAACACATCTCCTCTAGAGCAACAGCAAACAGCAGCTGCTGCAGCTTCCGCTGCCTCGCGCTGAGCAACACACTGCTTGCAGTCTCCTGCTGCTGCTGCTGCTGAAGCAACTGCTGCTGTTGCTGTGGCTGCTGCTGCGGATCTGGCAGGTGAAGGGGAGCTGTTGCTACCGGAGACACTGCCGTCCTTGATGCTGCTGCTGCTGCTGAAGCTGCTGCTGCTGCCTCTGCTAGGGAGAACAGTGCTGTATCTCTTAATTCGCATAGCAGCAGCAGCAGCACCGGTTGCATGCGTTGCAGCACCTGCCGCTGCAGCAGCTGCTGCGACAGCAGCGCGGTACAGATTGCCCTAGGGCGGCCATCGGCCCCCAGCTGCTCCGCTAGTCCTTGCAGCACCTGCAGCACCTGCGGCAGGAGCTGCTGCTGTTGCTGCTCCTGCTGCTGCTGCTGCTGCTGCTGCTGCAGTGCAACACAAGCAGCAAGGAATCCGCTGCGCAAGCACCCCACAGCAGCTGCAGCAACAGCGAGTAGCGAACACACAGGGAGCAGCCGTTTGCGCTGCAGCTGAAGCAGCCCAGTAGTCGTGAAGCCCTGCTGCTGCTGCTGCTGCTGCTGTTGCTGCTGCTGCTGTGTATCAACGGCAGAGCTGTTGACCATGGCGAATGCGCTAGAAAGACGCCGCAGCCAAATCAGTAGCAGCAGCTGCTGCTGCTGCATGCTGTCCTCCCTGCTGCACTTTGTGAAGGCAGCAGTTGTTTTCATTGTTGTTGCTGCTGCTGCTGCTCCAGGAGGAGCTGCAGCAGCAGCTGATAAGGAGGCAGCAGCAGCACGAGACACAACAGCGGCAGCAGCAGCAGCTGCTGCTGCGGTGTCTATCCAGCTTGCAAGAAAGTGTTTACGACGCAGAGTTACATACCCACGGCTGTGTGCTGTAGGTGTGCGCTGCAACAGCAGTGGTTGCTGCTGCTGCTTCTGCTGCTGCTGCTGCTGCTGCTGCCGCTGCAGCGACCCCATATTCCTAACGAGGCGGCGAGGGGAGAAGATATCTCCAGCCTGCTGAAATCTCTGAGCTAAATTGGCTCGCTGCTGCGGCGGTTCTGCTTCTGCTGCTGCTGTTGCTGCAGTAGCAGCAGCAGCTGTAGCAGCAGCAGCTGCAGCAGCAGAAGCAGGGAATGCAGCTGCTGGATTATCATCGACTGTTGCTGCTGCTGGTGCTGTTGTGACTTCTTGCTGCGCATGCAAATTGCTGCAGCGGCGTTCATTCAGTAGCAGCAGCGGCTGCTGCAGCGATGGGGGAATTCTCCGCAGTGGCCTCCTTACAGGCACAGCTGCTGCTGCTGCTGCTGCTGCAGCAGCTGCTGCTGCAGCTGGTGGTGGATGTGCAAAGGCAGCATCTTCCCCAAAGGAGACAGATCGCCGCAGAGAGGGGCAGCCGCCTACGAATGGAGACGGCCTTACAGCACAAGAAGTAAAGAGGCTGTTGCTGCTGCCGTTGCTGCTGCTGCTGCTGCTGCTTGTCTTCTTATAGACAGGGCCTACTGGAGACACCTGTAAAGCAATAAAGGAACAGAGGTGCTGCTGCAGCACCTGTGGTAGCTGCTGCTGTAATAGCAGCAGCAATTCAAGCAGTCGCAGCAGCCGCCATTCGCCCCGTCCATCTGCTGCTTCTCTTGCTGCATGCAACAGCAAATCGGCTTCTCCTGCTACTCGGCGCAGCAGCAGCGGCCCCACAGTCTGCAGCAAGTCACTGAGAGCAGCAGTAGAACTGCTGCGCAGCTGCAGCAACACGCGACACCACACCCAAGAGGCAGAAGGCTGGAGCAGTGCAGGCAGAAGCAGCAGCAGCAGCAGTAGTAGTAAAAGGAGGAGGAACAGCAACAGGAGCAGCAGCAGCAGCATCAGACGTAGCAGCAGCAGCAACAACAACAACAGCAGCAAGAGCATGGAAGGCACAGCAAACAGTTGGGGCCACAGCAGCAGCAGCAGCAGCAGCAGCAATGCAAGGTATATTCAGGTGTACGAACAGCTGGGTTACCTCTTCATCACCTTTAATGCAGCAGCTAACTGCCTCCGCAGCGACAGCCTGCAGCAGCTCACATTCAGCCATCTTGCTGCTGCTGCTGCTGCTGCTTCTGTTGCTGCTCCTCTTGCTGCTGCTGCGGGTGTTGCTGCTTCTGCTACCCCTTCATGCGTGCAGCAGCACCTGCTGCTGGTGCTGCTGCGGTAGCTGCCGTGCTTGCTGCAGCAGCAGCTGCTGCTGCCGTGCTGCCAATGCAGCTGCAGCAAGGTGCAGCCGCCCGCAGCTGCAGCATCCACTTACTCCTATGAATGAGTTGAGGGATGCAGCACGAATACAGGTGGGGAAGACTTGCAACGGCAGCAACAACAACTGTTGCTGCTGCCGCTGCTGTAGCTGCTGTTGCTGTTGCTGGTGCTGCTGTTGCTGGTGCTGTTGTTGTTGCTGCCGCTGTTGTTGTAGCTGCTCCTACTGTTGTTGCTACTGCTGTTGTTGTGGCTTTTGCCTTCACGGGTGTGTCTGCTGCAGCAGTGCTGCTGATGATGTGTGTTCTGCTGCTGCTGACTCAAGGAGATAAGCAGCAGCAGCAGCAGCAGCAGCGGCTGCAGCGGGTTCTGCTGCGTTGGGTTCTTCGTTCAATGACTCCCCGTTATGTTTTGTTAGAGAAGGACAGGTGGCAACTCAGCAGCAGCAGCAAATAAGGGCAGCAGCTGCTGCAGCAGCTGCAGCAGCGGGCCCCCGCCGTACCCAGCACCCCCGAAGGTAACAGCATGTACAGCTGTTTATACTTCGTTTTGTATATTAATTTAATTTGTTTTTATTTAAATAACTAAATGTTTTATACAAAAGACTGCTGCAGCTAAACCTGCAAAACACAGCAGCAGCTTCTTCCCCGCGGCCGACGTGGGCCCGCAGCAGCAACAGCAGCAGTAGCTGCAGCAGCAGCAGCAGCAGCAGCAGCAATAGCAGCAACAGCAGCACCACCAACAGAAGGAGGATCAAACAATGTCAACGAACACAGGAAGACCAGCAGCTGCACCGCTGTGGGCGGAAGGAGCAGCAACTGCAGCAACTGCAGCAACTGCAGCAGCAGCAGCAGCAGCTTCTGCAGTTCAAGTTGCATAAGAGCAACGTCTTAAGCTGTATCTGCTGCAGCTTCTGCTGCTGCCTGCTCTCTACGTCAAACAAAGCTAAGCATGGCGGGGAGCAGCAACAGCAGCAGCAGTATCATCTGCTGCAGCAGCAGCAGCAGCAGCAGTTGTGCTGCAATCCGAGCGACTCTCTTTGGATCCCCTGACAGCAGCAGCAGTAGTAGTAGCAGCAGCAGCAGCAGCAAAGGAAGAGCAGCAGCAGCACTAGATGTACACCTTTCAACATGCTTGCTGCTGCAGGTGGGGCCCCTCAATCTGCTGGTAGACTGCCCGCTGCTGCTGCGGTCGCTGCTGCAGTCAGCACCCATAGGTTACCAAACTCTTACAGCAGCAGCAGCAGCAACAGCAGCAGCTGCTGCTGCTCCCGTTCTTGGTGGTACTGGGGCGCCTGCGGCAGCAGCAACGGCAGGAGCACCAGCAACAGCAGCAACAGCAGCAGCAGCAACAGCAGCAGCAGCAACAGCAGCAGCAGCAACAGAGGCAGGCTTTGGGGCTTCATCTGGACGCCTGCGCTGCCAGCTGCGGCTGCAGCTGCAGCAGCTGCTGCAGCATTTGAAGGGCGAACCCCTTCATGCTATTCTAATTACAAACCCACAGGGGCTGCTAGGTGTCCCCTTGCTGCTGCAGCAGCTACAGCAACTGCAGCAACAGCAGCAGCAGCAGCAGCTGCTGCAGCTTCAGCTGCCAGTCATCCTCGTCACGAAGCCTGTGGCCTTGCTAGGGTGTACAGGGGTCTCCTTCTTAAGATCTGAGCAAGGTGGCTGCGTGCTGCCTGCTGCTGACGCTGCAGCAAGACCTGCAGCAGCAGCAGCAGCAGCAGCATCTGCTGCTGTGGGGGCCGAGCAGGAGCAGAACAGCGCTGCGCAGCTGGAAGAGAATAACGATGATTTGCTGCTGCTGCTGCAGCAAGGCAGCAGCAGCAGAGCCTCCCGTCTTAAGGATATCGAGCCGCTGCTGCAGCTGTGCAGTTATGGGCAGCGCCACACCGTGCGAGCTGCTGCTACAAAGCCACGAACAGCAGCAGCAGCAGCATCATCAGCAACACCTGCAGCAGCAGCAGCAGCAGCAGCAGCAGCAGCAGCAGCAGACCCTGGTCTGTATCAAGAGTATACCATAACTCCCTTCAGCAGCGGGTTTTGTTTAGGAGGGGCAAACTGGCTAATAGAAACTCCCTGCGGCAGCAAAATCTTCGTTGTAGGCCCCAGCAGCAGCAGCAGCAGCAGCAGCAGCAGCAGTAGCAGCAGCAGCAGCAGTGTGGTGTTTCACCGCAGTCCGCTTGAGGCTGACTGGAGCTGCTTGCCTTCTGCTTCTGCTGTCATCTTCTTTGAATGCCAACCCCCACGCATACGTGCGCCTCCTAGCAGCAGCAGCGGCAGCAGCAGCAGCAACAACAACACCAGCAGCAAGAGCAGCAGCAGCGGCAGCAGCAGCGGCGGCAGCACCACCAGCCCACCAACAGCTACGACACTCTCAGAGAGAAGCAACAGCACCACAGGCAACAACAACAGCAACAACAACAGCAACAGCAGCACCAGCAGCAGCAACAGCAGCAGCAACAACAGCAACAGCAGCAGCATCAAGCCAGAACCCAAAGACAGCGAAGGCAGCAGCAAAAGTGGCAGCTCAGCTCCTACCAGTAGTGCTAACAACACCACCACCAACAGCAGCAGCAGCAGCAGCAGCACACAGGAGAGCGGCAGCAGCAGCAGCAGCAGCAGCAGCAGCAGCACAAGTGAGGTAAATGCCAAGACCCGTGGGGATGTGGCTGTACAGCAGCGGCTGCAGCTGCTGCTGCGTGTAATTGCTGCTGCATTAGCAGAGGGCAGCAGCGTGCTGCTAGCAACCGACCCATGCGGCATGCAGCAGCTGGAGCTGCTGCCGCTGCTGCTGCATGAGCTGCAACGCCCTGCTGCTGCTGCTACCTGCGTATACACCGTAGGCTTCAACGGGCCGCTGCTGCTGCGGTATGCAGACGAAGCGGTAGAGTGGGTGCAGCCCCCACAGCAGCAACAGCAGCAGCAGCAACAACAGCGTGGGGAAACGGCAGCAGCAGCAGCAGCAGCAGCAGCAGCAGCAGACCTTTGCTGCGATCCCCCCTTTGGGTATGCGGAGTTGCAGCAGATGCACAGGCTGTTTGCTGCTGAGCTGCTGCAGCAGCTGCCACCCCTCAGGAGGCCATGCGTAATTCTAGCTTCTTCTGCTGCACTTCGAGCGGGTGCTGCAGCACAGCTGCTGCAGCAGTGGCGCAGCAGCAGCAGCACGCTGCTGCTGCTAGTAGACCCCACATATGCTGCAGCAGGAGACATCTTACGCCCTCCCCCGCAGCAGCAGCAAACAGCTTACAAGAGCCAGCTGTCTCGCGACCTGCAGGTGCTGCTGCGGCGCTACCAGCAGCGTCAGCAGTCTATGGCTGCTGCTGCTGCTAGCAGCAGCAGCAGCAGCAGCAACGAGAATAGTGCTGTTGCCCTTGCAGGTGTGCTTGAGGCGAGAGCGAGGCAGCTGGGTGCTGCTGCATGCGGTTTGCTGCTGTGGCCGTTCCTATACGATGACTCCTTCATACGCCCCTACCTAGAACAGCAGCAGCAGCAGCAGCAGCAGCAGCAACAGCAACAGCAACAACAGGAGGGTTGGGCAGCAGGAGACATGGCTATACAGCTGGCAGCTATTCCTCTTGACTACCGAATGACAGCAGATGATGTGCTGCTGCTGCTGCAGCAGCATGCTGCTGCCTCTGCATGCATCGCTCTGCCATACTTCTTCTATGGAAGTCTCCCCAGCAGCAACAGCAGCAGCACTAGCAGCAGCTCTCAGCAGCAGCAGCAGCAGCAGCAGCAGCAGTCATTTCATTTGATGCACCCTACAGCTGTGCTGCCTCTCGAGAAGAGAGTTGATGCTGCAGATGCCGTGCTGCTGTCTCAGTCGTTCGCGCTGCTGCAGGTTGCTGCTGCTGACCTGCAGCTGCAAGCATATGAAGCCCCAACAGTAGCAGCAGCAGCTGCTGCTGCTGCTGAAGGCAAAGAACAGCAGCAGCAGCAGCAGCAGCGCGTGTTTGTTGCTCCAGTTACAGAGGGTAGTCTGCTGTACTGCACAGGTGGTAACGCTACGCTGCTGCCAGCTGCTGCTGCCGCTGCTGCTGCTGCTCCAGCTGCTGCTGCTGCTAACTGCCGCTGCCCGAGGGTTTTGTTTGGCCAGCCCGACCTGCAGGCCGTTGCACGGCTGCTGCAGCAGCAAGGGTTTGCTGATGCTGCTGTTGTTGCTGCTGCTAAGCAAGAGGGAGAGTGTCGTATGTGCTGCCTCTCAGCAGCAGCAGCACTACCATCAACAGCAGCAACAGCAGCAGCAGCAGCAGCAGAAGTGCGGGTACCATCTTTGAAAGCTTCGCTAGTATACTACCCCTGCTGCAGTATTGTTGATATACGAACATCTCAAGCAGCAGCAAGACAGCTGCTGCAGCAGGTGCTGCAGCAAGTGCTGCTGCAAGCAACTACACATACCCCTGCATGCCCATGCAGCAAAAGTTCTGCTGCTCCATGAATATCTCTGCTGTTGTTACTGCTGCTGCAGGAGCAGCAGCAGCAGCAGCAGCAGCAGCAGCAAGGACTGCAGCAGTAGTGGCTGCACAGACATTTGATAATATATCTTGTCTTCTGTTTTGTTTTTGCTTTGCTCTGTTGTGTCTCCTTTGCCTGCAACAGCAGCTGCAGCAGCTGCAGCAGCAGCAGCAGCAGCAGCAGCGGTGCTGCAACACCCCGCTACTCCAGAAGTCAATGGCAGGTTATTCAGAGAAGCGAAACAGGCACGCAGCTAGCTGCAGCTAGCTGCAGCTACATGCAGCAGATAGACAGTTAGCTGCAGCTAGCTGCAGCTAGCTGCAGCTAACTGTCTATCTGCTGCATGCAGCTGCAACAACCAGTGGCAGGCAGTGGCCAGCTAGCTGTATCCAGCTGTACCCACCCGTAGCTAGCTGGCAGCAATGGCTAGCTACCTGTAGCTAGCTGCGGCTGACTGGTTAGGGATAGCTAGCTGTAGCCCGTTGTAGCTAGCAGCAGCTAACCGTAGCTATCTGTGTCTAGCTGTAGCTACCTGTAGCTAGCTATACCTGGCAGTGGGTAGCACTACCTAGATGCCGCTACCTGTAGCTAGCCGTAGCTGGCTGCAGCTAGCCGTAGCTAGGTGCATGTAACAAAGGACAAAGCTAGTTACAGCTAGCTAGCTAGGTGTAGCTAGCTATGTACAGCTAGCTAGATGCAACTACCAAGATGTGCATTGCTGGGACCAGCTAGCCACGTACAGCTAGCTAGCTGTACACAGCTAGCCAGCTGTACACAGCTAGCCAGGTACAGCTAGCTAGGTGCAGCTAGCTAGGTGCAGCTCCCTATATGCAACTATGCAACTAGATGGATGCACCTACCTACATGCAGCTAGCTAGCTACAGCTAGCTAGCTACAGCTAGCTGCTACAGCTCGTTGCAGGTGGCTAGAGTTGTATGTGGTGAAGCGGGGTCGTCTTGTTGCAGTTTCGTGTTTTGTTTGTCTTGTGTAGTATTTGCTGCAACTAATGAACAGCTACAAGCTACTCTTATTTATATATTACATATGCAGCTCCTGTAGCTGCTGCTCCTCATGCTGCTGCTGCAGTTTCTGCTGCTGATGTTGCTGCTGCTGCCGCAGTTGCTGCTGCTGCATGTCCTGGTGTTTCTTCTTCAGGTATGAAGAAACAAGGTGTGTCTGTCTTTGCATCTTTACTACCGATGACTGCTAACTCTCTACAACCATATTCACAGAAGCAGCAGCAGCAGCAGCAGCAGCAGCAATGCCCGCAGCAGCAGCAGCAATGCCCGCAGCAGCAGCAGCAATGCCCGCAGCAGCAGCAGCAATGCCCGCAGCAGCAGCAAAAGCACAACACACAACCCCGCTTTTGCTTTTGCTGTTGCTGTTCTGCCGCAGCAGCAGCAGCAGCAGTTTTGCCGCAGGGGAGGACGACAGGCAGCCGCTTCTAACTCCCTACGTTGCAGCAGCAAAGGAGACTCTGCTGCTGCTGTTGCTGCGATGCTGTGTTGCTGCTGAAGCCAGCGAGTCAGCAACAGTGGTAGAAGACAGAAGCAGCAGCAGAGCCGATGCTATGCAGTTTTGAGTTAATTAGAGGTGTTTTGTGTATTATTTTATTAGTATTTTATAACAAAATATAATAATAAATTGTTTAATTAGAATATATTTATTTATTTCGAAGAAGATATGCGTAGAGCAGCAACTGGACTCGGATGGCTGCCGGCAGCAGACGACAACTGAAGCCCCATACAAGTGTTTTTATTATAATTGAGTTGTATGT
>CAJFCY010000255.1:0-20064 GCA_904066265.1 Eimeria zaria | reverse complement strand
TATATATATATATATATATATATATTATATGCATATATATGCATATGTGAATGCATCAATAGCCAGGGATAAGACACAACATCATGGAAAGTAGATGGGAATATATGTAAATTCAAATGTCCTGCTGCTGCTGCTCCTGCTGCTCTAGCGACTGATGCTACCATCTAGACACCTCTTCAGGTGCCGCGAAGATCGCATACAGCGACCCAATAGGAGTACCTGCACAGGGCCATGTTGGTGTATAGACACCCCAAAGGGCAGGAGACACTCACCGGAAGATTTGAGGCTGATCAGAATTCGCTTCGAGGACCCTATAAATGTGAAAGTTGTCTCCCTGCAAATATTCGTAGACACATGAGCGCACCAGCACTACCTGTCTGTCTCTCCGCTTGCTGCAACATTCTAGACCCTAAACCTAAGCCGTAGCTACTAAGCAGCGCACTGTAGGGTACTGCAAATAACCCTGCCTACCCCCATCCCACTGATGCATGCAGCCAATGCACCGTACACAGCAGCTGCATCTGTTCTGTCAGCCAATGCAAAAACAGCAGCAGCAGAAGAGGCAGCTATAGGGATGTACTGAGATATATAGGTGGGTTTAAGCTAGACAGTATGCATGCCATAAGCTCGCACGCCTGCTGTCTGCGGTGTGAGGCGCGGGGATATACAGGGTGAGAAGGGTGTATTAAGGGCTGCCGCTGCTGCTGCTGTTGCTGCACAGAAGAAGGGCCGTATCCACCAGCTCACGTGCTGCTGCGCCAAGTTCCATTCCCTGTGGGACACCTCGAAGTAACTCTTGTGCCGAGTTGTGCTGCTCTTCACCTCTACAAATGTTAGCCGTGGGGGGGCGCATGCACCCACTGGCGGATACTCCTGCAGCAGTCCACCACCCCATTTGCATACAACTTCTTGCACGCAACTGTGTACATGCATGCAATTCCTTGCATGCAGCTGCATGCATGCAGATGCAAAGTACTAGACTACAGATACGTAGCTGGACTCCTGCTTCGAGGGTCCCCTGCGGCCTGGGGACTACATGGCCCGAGGAGACACCTTGATTTGCGTGTACTTTCTCCTTTTGCCTCCTAGGATGCCGCACCTTGACAAGGATATCGTAGCTCTGTCCGCTCTCCTGTTCTTCATTCAGCCATAGAACCTGCGCCGTCTTGTCCTGCAGCTGTTGCTGCAGCAGCCGCTGCAGGTACTGGTAAACCAGAGCCTCTCCCCTGCGTGATGCAGCAACAGAGGCTTTGCCCCCTGTGGCAGTGACCTCGAAAGGAGCTGCAGCCTCTCTGTCTCTGCAGCAGCAACAAAGGCACCCCACTTTATTAGAATTCATCGCATAGAAAGAATAGCAGCAGCTAAGCACCCCCAGTCGGAGAACCAAGCCAAATCTCTATAAGGAACCACCTAAGTTGTTCTATTTCTGTTTGTCTCTGTCTCTCCCTATTATAATCCCCTTCTACATCTTTGTTTACATCCTTCTCTCTCTTTGTCTCTACCTCCTCGTATATCTGTTTACCTACTTATCGTAGTATCTGCCTACCTCTGTCTACACACTATATTTATCGTAGTTTCTGCCTATCTCTGTCTACACATTACATTATCTGTCTCCTTCTATCTATGCGCCCATTTTGTCTCCCTCTGTGCTTGTCTCCTCCCGTATCTCTGTCTGCTTTCCTCTATCTGTGCCCCTATCTTTGTCTCCCTCTACCGCTGCCCTCCGTGTCATCTGTCTCCTTGGGCCCCTGTCTCTTTCTGGTGTCTCTGTTTGCCTCCGTGTTTCTATCCTGGTGGACTGTCTCCCCTCATCTCCGTCTATGCCCTATACCCTAAACTCTAGACCCTAACCCCGCTATCTCTCTGTCTGTCTTCTATGCCTATCTGTCTCTCTGTCTCCCTTTCACGAGTGTGGATATCTGCGTACTCTTGACTCAATTCAACTGCCTGTGCCTCGAAGTCGCCCAACGAGACAAAATTTTCTTCGTTGAAAGCTGCCTGCAGACCCGGCCCCACCCCTTTTCCCTCTTGAGTGTCCCCTGGGGTCCCCCAGGCGGAGGGGGCCTCTGCTGCACTTGGGTCTTCTCCAGATCTGTGCAGTGCCCCAAACAGCCCAGCACCCTGTAGTGTCTCTGCTCTAGGGGGAGACCTCCACCGTGTTTGTTCAGTTGCAGCAGCAGCAGCGCCAGTGACGTCTGAGTCCTCCTCCCACCCAGCAGACAACTCTTCCACATCGCTGTCGCTGTCGCTGTTGTTGCTGCTGCTGCTGCTGCTGATGCGGCTACCCGATGAAGCGCCCTGTTGCTCTCTTCGCACAGAAGTAGCAGCATCATTGGTGCCCTGTTTCCTGCGTCCGTCCTTACGGGCCACCTGCCCCTCTTCCGGCGATCCCTCTTCTTCCTGCATCCTTGTGTCCCTTGCAGCTACTGCTGCAACCTCTTCTGCTGAATCTGCTGCTTCTTCGGTTGCATCTGCTGCCTCCCCCGTTGTATCTGCTGCTTCTTCTGTTGTATCTGCTGCCTCTCCTGTTATATCTGCTGCTCCTCCTGCTGCATCTGCCGCCGCTGCGTCTAGGAAGGCAGCGGGCGCAGCGTCAACAGCCTCTGTGGCATTTCCTATAGCCACGAGGACAAACCAGGCATCGCGCAGCATCCACATAGACCCCTCTGTACCATTTCCAAGGGTCGCTAAGCATTCGCTTGCTGCAGCTGTCTCCTCTTTCAGCAGAAGGAGCACCTCATTGCTATTGGCCGATGCGGTGTCTGTAAATTCAGCAGCAGCAGCAACAGCAGCAGCAGCAGCATAGCTGCGAGTTACGCTGCCACTGCTGCTGCTGCTGTTGCTGCTCACTCTGCTGCTGCCGTCAGCGTGTACAGTCCTTCTTATACCTTCAATGCAACGCTCTTGCAGGTCGGGAGTGTCAAGAGGCTCATCCCAAAGGCCCTCTGCCTTGAGGCATTCCTCCACTGCTGCCCCCACGATTGTGGCTGCTGCAACAGTGGACAGTCTGCAGCGTAAGCTGCTTCTGCCACGCTGCAAACCCTGCACCCAGCGCAGCACACCACCTCCCGGAGGCCGCATGAGCCACTGAAGCAGCCTATGCTGCAGCTTCGAATACAGCAGTAGCAAGAAGGAAGCAAGAGACTCATCTCTTCTTCCCTTCAGAGAAAACAACCGTGAAAGCTCATTAAAAAACTCTCCAGGAAAGGATGGCAGCAGCAACTCCTGCAGTTCGTCTGCATGCGCTGCACCAAACAGCCTGCCGACTTGGTCAACGCTGTTCTTGCTCTTGTTACTGCTGCTCCTGCTGTTGTTGCTGTTGTTTCTGCTGTTGCTGTTGTACTCTGCTGCTTCCAGCTTCATAATTGCAGCACTCAGAGAGTCGTCCTTTACGCCCCATGCCAAGAAGAGAGGAGAGGAGGACCCAGCAGTGCCCTCTGTCTCCCACCTGTTCTGCTCGTTGCAGCGCTTGGTGCAGCAGCCGCTGCTACTGCTGCTGCTGGAGCTGCTGTTGCTGTTACTGCTGCTGCTGCAGCTGCAACTGGGGGGGAGCTCCTCGTCTCCTTCGATGACATTCTCCCACTGCAGCGCAGCAGGGCAGGCCTCCCAGGGCCCAGATGCTCCCGAGTCGGCGCAGCAAACTCTGCTGCGCAGGTCCCTGCAGAGTAGCAACAACAGACGCTGCAGCAGCTGGAGCCAGCATGGCGAGCGCCTGCCCTGAGGGGACTCCCCTGTCTGCTGCTGCTGCAGCTGGCGGTCTTTTAGCCACTGGCGCTGCAGCAAGATATAACGGTTTGTGTCTCTACAGAGGAGGTAGCGGCGGGCGGCCGGTAGCAGCAGGAGCAATAGCCTCTCTCTCAGCCCTTCGAGCGGAAAGCCTTCCGCGACTTGCGTAGAGTCGGAAGGTGCCATGAGTGGGATCGTCTCTAGACACGGTGTAACGCCTTGAAGAGACAGCGCAGGAGCCGCAGTGAGCTGCACCAAGCAGGCGGAGCTGAGGGGTCCCACACCCAGCTGCTGCTGCAGCAGCTGCAGCCAGGCCTGAAGCACGGGCTGACGCCCCTGCATGTCGTGCTGCTGCAGGCGCCGAGCCACTAGAGTCTCGCAAGAAGCACACAGGTTGTGTTCTCCGCCCTTGTTGCAGTCGCTCACTGCAGCAGAGACTACAAGGTCTCCCCAGCTGCATGCAGCCCCACAGCACCACACCACTGCAGGATAGCTGGGCGTCTCCGAAGTCTCTCCCCACGCCGCTGTCTCTCGACCGTAGTTAGCAGAACAGCAGACTCCACTGCCTCCTCCCTGTACCCTGGACCTTCTTCCTGCTGCTGCTGCTGCTGCTGATGCTGATGCACCAGCCTGCAGCAGGTCCCACAGCTTACAGTCTCGCGCGGTGAGCCGTAGCCACATGGCGCTGCCAGCTGGGAGCAGCCGCAGCCGCACTAGGCCGTCGGGCACCTCAGTTGCACGGCGGAGTCCCTTGGATGAGAGAGCAGCGGCAGGAGAGAGCTGAAAGCACGGGACCACAGGGAGCCCTCGTACCACCGAATACAGACTCAGGTTGTTGCTGCTGCAGTGCTGGTCGAGGTGCAGCAGCAGCGCAGTCACTTGCAGCAGCAGCCCGCTGTCAACCTCCTTCACTGGGTGGGGCTCTGCTGATGTTGTTGTTGCTACTGCTGCAACTGAGTACTGGACAGCAGGGGAGAGCGACGAGGGGCTTGAGCTGTCACCTCCTGCAGTTGCATAGCGCCGCAGTTTTCGGGGCCTCCCAAGGAGCGCATGCGCGAGGTGCAGTTGCTGCGTTATATCAGCTCGCCCTGCTGCTGTTGCTGCTGCTGTTTCTGCTGCTGCAGGCGCCGTGCCTCGCCCTCCTTCTCCCCACAGCACTGCTTTCGAGCTTGTTAGCCGATTGAGGGCCTCCACACACTCCTGCACGGACGGGTATTCTGTTACGCGCAGAGTCCTCAGCAAAAACACCTCCAACTCAGCAAGCCGCTGCCGCTGTTGTTGTTGCTGCTGCTGCTGCTCCACGGACAGAGAATGCTCCGTGGGGCGAGGCTGCATCAGCAGGGCACGTTGTCTGTCCAGCAGAAGCGCGATGTCCTCTAAAGGCCAACAGCCGCGGAAGGCTGCAAGGGGGGCCCCCAGCGGAAGGCGGAAGACCGACGTAGACGGGGGCTTCCAGCTTATGCAGCGCCCGAGAGCAGCCACAGCAGCATTCGCAGCAGCTGCAGCAGCAGGAACAGCAGTGGGCAGCTCCGAATCTCCTAGCAAAGGGGCATGAGTTGTGGGCTGTGGAAGCAGCACAACTCCTTTGGAGGCGTAGAGATTCCACATGCCGAGTTGTTCTGCTGCTCCTGCTGTCATAGTTCCAGCTGCTGCTGCTGCTGCTGTTGCCGCTGCAGCTGCTGCTGGGCGCCTCTTGTGAGCAAGGTAATGCAGCAAGCGGAAAGTGTCGTTGACCACTGCACTACAGCAGCAGCAAAATAAGGAGTAAGTGCCGCCTCCCAAGTGTTGATACAGACAACCGCAGCTGATGGACCTCTCGCTGCAGTCGCTGCCGCTGCTGTTGCTGCTGCCGCTGTTGGTCTCGTTGCCGTTGTTGCTACAGCAGCAGCGCCTTTCCCTGCATGTTGCATCAACTGCTTCTACGAAACAAGCAGCAAGGGAGACAGATGTACCAAGTGAAGGCATTCCTTCACATTCGCACCCACTCGCATTGCAGCTGTTTCCACCGTCGTGGCTGGTGCTGCTGCTGCTGTAGTCTGGGGACGCTGTAGGCCCTGGTGCAATAATCAGAGTATTTGCCCGTGGGCTTTCTCGTTGCCGCAGATAAGACGCAAGAGACAGCAGAACGTTCACAGCCGTCCCCTCATCCGGCATTCGGTGAAGTCCCTGTTCCTTACTGTTGCATGCACTGCCTAGTGCTTCTGCTGCAGATGCTGCTCTTGCTGCTGTGTGGAGTGTCAGGCGTTCCTCTACCCACACCGCTGCACGGGATAAGCACCCACACGGAAACAGCGGCTTCCTTATAGGGCCTTCACAAGCTGCTGCTGCTGTTGAGCCGTCCACTGCAGCAGATAGCAGCACGCCTCTCTCTGGGGTGTCAAGACAGAACCCTGCGTAGGCCAGGTCGTCAAGAGCGGTGTTAGTTCTGCTGCTGCTCTGAAGCTGTTGCTGTGGCTCCTCCTGTTGCTCCTGCTGCTGTAACAGACGCTCCGCCAGAGGGTGCAGATATTCTACCAGCCGCCCGTACACCTCAACACACTTTCTTCTCGGCGCTGCCAGATCCTTCGGCTTGCGTAGACCCACGAACCGCCAGTGCCACAGAACGCCGTTGCTGTTACTGTTGTTGTTGTTATTGTTGTTGTTGTTGTTGTTGTTGTTGTTGTTATTGCTGTTGTTGTTGTCGCTGTTGCTGCTGTTGCCTGTGCATCTGACGCAATTGTTGCGGGGTGCAGAGCTGGCGTGTCCGAAGTCTTCGCACTCAGCATTACTCCCTGGTGTCGCGGAGAGGCTGCTGCTACCGCGTGACGGTGATGTCTTGCGCCTGCCACTGCTGTTGCTGCTGCTGCTGCTGCTGGCCCCGCTGCTGTTGCTGCTGCTGCCGCAGAAGTCAGCGGCCAGATGGAGACAGCGTTTTTTGCTCCTTGTTCGGCAGCGTGTGCCGGTTGTTCTGCTGCTGCTGCTGCGTCCCCTGCGAAGCACTGATGGTGCATCTTCCTCTTGGCTGTCACTGCTGCTCGTGCTGCTGCTGTCCAGGAGGCTTTGGTCTCCCTCGCAGTCTATCTCGAAGAGCTGCTGTTGCTGTTGTTGCTGCTGCTGTTCCTGCTGTTGCTGAACCTTCCCGCCTTGTGCTGCTGATGCGCCGGAGACAGGCAAGGCGTCACACGCAACAGCCGGCAGCCACGTGCTGCAGCGCAGTTGCACAAACAGGGAAGAGGCTGCATCTCCTTCAGGACGACGAAGTGCTGCCGGCTGCAGACCTGACCCGGCTGCATCCCACTGTTCGCTCCATGAGGTGCTCCCCTGCTGCTGCTGACTTTGCTGCGGTGTGGCCTGCCCTTCTGCTGTTGCTGCAACTGTTGATGCCGTTGTTGGTGCTGCTGCTGCTCCGTCTGACATGCACAGTCGCCAGCGCAGACGCTTGTAGTGCTGCCACCGCTGCTGCGCCTCCGTTAAAACACCGACCAGGAGACACAGGGAAAGGCCCTCTGCTTGCTGTAGATCCCGCATGACTGGCAGCAGCCTCTGGGGCGGCTGCCGCACCAGAGTATGAAACTGTAAGGCCTGTTCTCTGCCGTTGTCGCACGAGTTGCAGGGGCTGCTACTGCTGCTGATGCCAGCATCACCAGCAGTAGCAGCAGTAGCAGCGGCAACGAGTTTCTCGAAGTCGAGACACACGAAGTCATGCACTAGGATAGAGACACCTGAGGAGACAGTAGATGTGGGGGACTGCCACGGTGCGTCTGAGGTATCAAACATTTGGTGTAGCAGATCTGCCTGCAGCCTCTTCAGCTGCGGCTGCTCCCACCGTTTAGCCAAATGCAGCAGCAGTTCCTCTGTAATACTGCATCCGCTGCTGTCCTCAGCTACTGCAATCCTGTCAACAAAGGCGAGCTTAACACGTGGAGACCTGATATGCTGCTGTTGCTTATGCTGTTCCTGGCCCTGCTCTTGCTGCTGCTGCTGCTCCTGCTGCTGCTGCGGCGGTGGCATAGGCAGATGATCGATGCGAAGCCAGTACTTGACAGACGAGACGTGCAGTAGGCGCTGCAGCCCATGAAGTTCACAGAAGTCCCCCCATGTGGGAAGAGAGACAACGCGGTCGTAGGCACTTGAAAGGAACAAACAATCGGGCAGTAGTTGTTTGTAAAGCTGTAACAGCATCGCCTGTTGTTGTTGCTGCTGCTGCTGCAGCTCCGTGCCCTGTGTTCCCTCTCCCCATAGACATCGTAGCGCCGGGGAGCCCAGGGGCACCCTGGTGCCCTTATTAGTGCAGACAGGCAGGCGGAGGATGTGCTGCCTTATCGTGCTACTGTCTGTCTTCAACACCTCCGTGAGGCTGCGGCAGTGGAAGACGAGAAAGAAGAGATAACCCACCAGCTGACTCTCTGATGCAGTACCTCCCAGGCCAGGCTGCTGCAGCAACGGCAGTAAGCGATGCTTCAGCACCTGCTGTGGCCGCAGGTAATCTAGGCCCAAACCCCGCAGACACCGTAAAACGCGGGAGCGTTGCAGTGTACGATCCCCGACAAGCTGCTGCTGCTCTGCTTCTGAAGCCAACTGCTGCTTCTGCAAGTCGTCCCCCTGAGCCTGCTGCTGGCTTGGTGCCGTTGCCATCCAGGGCTCCAAGACGCCAGGATGTACGTACACCACAAGCGGACTTCCCGTAGAGCTGTCGCTGAGTCCCTCACCCGCTCCGTCACCCAGCCAGTCTCCACCCGATGGTTGCGTGAAGCTGCCTGCTGCTGCTGCTGCTTCTGCTGCTGCTTCATTCGCAGCTGCATGTGGCGGGAGGCATAACGTCACCTTCGTGTCGTTCGCTGCTACGAAGCGCCCACAAGCTGTTGGAAGGAAGGGAATGGCCTGAAGAGCCCCCAGAGCTGCCCGCTGCTGCAACGACTGCTGCTGCTGCTGCATGCAGACACCCTCAAAGAGCAACAGCAGCCGGCCGATGCCCTGCGGCTGCAGAATCTGCTCGAGGTGCTGCCTCTCCTCCTTACTATCCGGGCCCTCCTGCTGCAGCCTCACCAGACATCGCAGTATTTCTACTATATCCCACGATGTCAAGTCCCGCACCCCAAGCAAGCGGAGAGCGGGTGCCTCAAGATGCCTCAGCACTCTGGGGTGTACGTACACCCGGCGTAAGGCCCTCTGCAAGAGCCAAGGTGGCACTGGCCATTCTAACGGGTCGCTGAAGCCACTGTTGTTGTTGCTGCTGCTGCTGGAAAGGCACTGGCGCGTAGCAGTAAACAACCCGGAGGCAGTCTCCCCTGCAGCACCGCAGGCGAGCACTGCACGTGTTGGGCAGCACCATATAAAGTCATTAGCGACAGCTTGTGCCGTTTGCTGCTGTTGCTGCTGTTGCTGCTGCTTTTGGGCATCAAGGCAGGGACTAACAGCCAACAAGCAATCGAGCTGTTTCACAGCAGCTAATGCAGCAGCAGCAGCAGCGGCAACCATTCCTGAAGAGCCTTCTGCAGCCTCAGTGGCATGGAGGAGTGGAACGAACAGCAGCAACGACTCTTGCAGCTGTGGTTGGGCAGACCTGCATACTGAGAGGGCTGTGCAAAGAGCAGCAGGCAGCTGCTGCAGCAGCCACACATTCCAGCTGTCTTCGGACCTCAAGTCTTCACGCGAGGCTGTCAAACTAAAGGCACCCTGAAGAATGAAGGGTAGCCCAAAGCCCCTCACAGGCAGAAAACAGTGCAGCGGCCACCCCCTTGTATGTGTGCTACTCCAATCACTACTACTGCTGTTGCTGCTGTTGCTGCGGTCCGTGTCTGATGCTGATTCTGCAGCGTCAGCAGCAGCAGGTGTGGCTGCTGCTGTCGGATTGGCGGCAGCATATCCTTCTGGAGTAAGCGGCAGAGCTACTACAAGAGGCTCGTCACTTGGCCCCGCAACAGGAGGGGTCCCCACAGGCATGTGTTGTACTAGAAGCCAGTGCTGCTGTTGCTGCTGCCAGGGAGTGCCTCCTTCCTTGCAGCCGCTCCAACGGCTGCACATCTGTGATGCGTTTATATCCAGCTCACGGCGGCAAGAGGTCAAAACAACGTGCTGTGCGCAGCTCGGCAAATCATACACTAGCTGTTGCCTCTGTTGCTGCTGCTGGTGCTGCTGCCCCTGCTTGAAGACTGACGCATCAATGCATGGAAAGGTGTGCTTTAGAAGCAAGAAACAGCTCTTGTTAAGCTGACTGCGGCAGGAGACTCGACGGACCCGGCGCAGGAAAAGGAGACAGTGAGGCTGCACCATGGACAGACGGCTCGACAGACTGTCTCTTTCCACCCCCCACACCTTCCTCAGCGGAGGCCGCACAGGCAGCCAAATTATCGTCCGCCATATGCGTGTAACCGCCTCTGCTGTCGCTGCTTGTGCTGCTGGAGCCCCGGATGCTGTTGATGCTACTGCTTGCCGAACAGGTGGGGACAAGATGGAACAGCAGCAGCCACAGCTGCTGCTGCCGCTGCTGCCGCTGCTGCTGCTGCTGCTACTGCTGCTACTGCTGCTACCTGTTTGCGTTAAAAGAGGGTCCTGCGCTGCAAGCAGCGCCCCCTCAAGGGCCTCTGCTGGAAGGAATCTGCTCCAGTCACGGGAGGGCAGGGGATGAGGCAAGACAAAGCCGAGGCCGCTGGTGTCATTAGCTGAAAACTTCATTGCAACGCCTGTGCAGGAGATGACGTGGGGCTCATCCGAAAGGCTGAAGACAGACTTGAAACCCACACCAAACCTGCCTATGCGCCGTACCTTCTTTGGTTGCCCTTGCTGTTGCTGCTGCTGCTGCTGCAGCTGAGGGTCTTTGGTGCTACGTGCTACGTCACACAAAGCCCGCACGTCTGCTGGTGTGAAGCCTCTTTCATTGTTGAAGACGCCGAGGCCTCCATCTAGAAGCTCGAAGTGCAGCGATGGTACAGCCAGGGCGGGTAGCCGTAATAGCAGGTGCTGCTGCTGCTGCGGTTGCAGAAGCAACGCTGCAGGAGGCAGCGGCAGCGGCAGCACGTACTCATTGTCGTCTGCATTTTGTAGCAACTCAAGCTGCAGGTGACCCTCAGAAGAGTACAAGTCCCCAGCGAGGCGGCTGAGGGCTCGGGTGAGCCTCTCTCGCTGCCGCCGCAGCACAGCATCAACAAGGGTCTCTTCTGCTTTTGCAGCAGTACCAGCAGCAGCAGCAGTACCAGCAGCAGTAGCCAAGGATGTATCACCTTTGCTGCTGTCAAGACCCACACCGAACTCCTCAGTCCGCAGCCGAAGCAGAAACTGTTCAGGGCTTTCGTTGCCCCAAATATCCGCTGCAAAGCCGACTGTATTCTGAGCTTCGGGTGTAGTAGGGCCTGCAGTAGCAGCAGCAGCAGTCGCGGCTTGAGCTGCTGTTGAAACAGCTGCTGCAGTAGCTCTTGATGGGGCATCTGCGCCCCCCACAGCGCTGTCTTCAGGCTTCGGGTGCTCAAGTGTAACTCTGCTGCGCTGGCGGGGCAGCGCGAAGACCGTGTCACCCTCTTCAAAGAGTACCCCCGAAGTGTTAATTGCTGCTCCTGCTATTACTGCTTGTGCTGCTGCTGCTGTTACTGTTGCCGTTGCTGTTGTTGCTGTAGGAGCCGCTGCAGCGCTCGTGGGGTTTACTCCCGCAGACCGGTCCACCTCTGCTGCAGCAATGCCGCCAATTGTGTTAACTTGTCGCTGCTGATGCATTGGCAACTGCGACTGTTGCTGTGGCCTATGTACTGGCTGTTGCTTTGCCTCCAGCGTCTTTTGCGGCTTCAGTCTCTCCAATGCAGCAAGCGCTTCTTGCTGTGGCAGCAGCAGTTGCATGCACCGCTGCAACGCCCTCTTCAGGTGGAATGACAACGGCCTGAAGGCTGCCCGCGTTCGTAGCAGGAGCAGCAAGAAAGCTTCTGTCTGTGTGTTGTCTATGGCACATTGTGGTGTGGCGGCTGCTGCTCCAGCCTCCTGGATCGTCTGCTGCTGATAGCAGAACGTGGAGATACATGCAAAGCGGTCAGCCGCAGCACTTAAAACCCCAGACCCAAAGACATCTACCACCGGCGCCAGCAGCACAACAATGCAGGCATCTATGAGGGCGCTGGGGGCTTCCAAAAGAAGTCTGCAGCAGAAATCCCCCCACGCCTGCTGCTGCTGTTGCTGCTGCTGCTGTTGTTCGTGCTGCATATCGAAGCAATGCGAGTGCCGTCGCTGCAGGTAGCTGCGCACTTCCTTCTGTAGAGTTGCTGGAGTATGGGAAGACACGCGGTGCGCATCCCAGATCCTGCTGCTGCTATTGATGTACTGTTGTTGCGACTGAGGCTGCCACAGCAAAGCTGCAAGGGCAGGGACTGCAGTAGCAGCAGATCTGCTGCTTACGCCATCCAGTAGTTGCTGCAGCGTATTAGGCGTAGGGTTGGGCACGCGGAAAATGCTGCCCCCCTCGACGCTCACGAAAACACTGTTGCTGAGCAAGCTCCTGCTGCTGTTGCTGTCGCTGCTGTTGGTGATGCTGTTGTTGCTGCTCGTTGTCAAGCCAAAGGGCGTACTACCATGACGACTAAGGAAGGACTCCAAGTCCCCGAAATAAGACTCCAGGCCTTCGTCCCAGCTGCATGCAGTGCGCAGATCAACGAGTGGGGGAGCCTCATCAATGGCCGCTGCAGCAGCTTCCCAAGACAGGGCGTTCTGCCGTTGCTGCTGCTGCGACACGAGTCGCTGCAAGCACCGCTCCATCACGCCTGCCTGATGCTGGTGCTGCTGCTCCTTCGAACAGTTTTGACAGTTCTGTGCAAGCGCTGAAGCGAGATCCCACGGGCTGCACAGCGTGGCTGCCAGGTGTATGCAACTCTGGCTTTTAGTCTGCAATTCAGATACTAACACATCATGCGCAACAGGAGGGAGTGACCCTTCCCCCCAGAGGCTGGGAAGCGCCATGGAGGCCCCCACCTCTAGAGTGGGTCTTTGGGGGGCCCGGACGGGGGGCCCCGTCAAGGAGCGCCGCACCTGTGATATGAAGTCACCTAAGGCTGCTGGATCAGCCAACGCCTTGCTGCGTTGCAAAGCAGATGCATCCGCTGCAGAGAACTGCATCCGTACGAGGTGTACACACACCTCGTAGATCTGCCCCGCGTTCACGGGATTCCCTGCTGCTGTAGCAGCAGCAGCAGCTGCTGCTGCTGCTTGTAGTGCTAACAATGCAAAGCGCGCATATAACTCAACAGACAGGTGGCCCACTGTACTGTCAGAACTACTGCCTTCTGTTACTTGTAGCCGAAGTCCCTCTTCCACTGCAGCAGCAGCAGGACCTGCGTCCTCGCGCTGCAGCAGTTGCAGCAGAGTATGCGCGGAAGACTGTTCTGTTGCAGGGAAAACAGCTGCTTCCAACGCATGTAGCAGCTTCAGAGGCCCTCCCTGCGAGACTTCCCGTGAGCCTGGGTGCTGCAGCTGCACTGGCAACTGCTGCATGAGGCGGGTCAGAGCCTCCTCAGGAGGCACAGCACAAATGTAATGCCTCCCCGGAGATTCTGCTGTTCCTTCACCGTTGCTGCTGCTGCTGTTGCCGTTGGTGGTGCTGCTCGGGTCACATGGTTCCGATCCTGGAGCATCTTCTGTGCGCATTTGTTCTTGTTGCTGCTGTTGCTGCTGCTTCTGCTGCTTTTCGTCTTGTTCTTTCGTCTCGTCTTTTGCCTTCACCTGCTCTTGCGGCGAATCTCCCTGTTGCTGTTGCTGCTGCTCTGCTTCGTGGCTGGCTTGCTGCTGCTCCTCTGTTCGTTTGCTTAAGGCCGACGAGGGAATGTCAGGCAGCGCGCCTTTGGCCTTCTGGGCGAAACGCATTAGCAAGCCGACAGCAAGTCCGGCTGCAGCACGAGCTGCAGCAGCAGGAGAAAACCTGCGCAGCAGCCTCAGCCACAAGTCGTGAAGCAACGCCTCGCAGCTGAATGGTTTAAGGGGAACAAAGTCTTCGTTTGCTAGCATCAGTAACTCTTGCTTGATGAAGGCGCTAATAGCTAGACGAAGAACGAACTCGCGCTGCAGCGGTAAGCTTCGCCGATGCTGCTGTTGTTGCTGCTGCTGCTGCTGCTGTTGTTGTTGTTGCTGCTGCTGCATCTGCTGCCACACTGCCACAGCTAGCAAATGCGAACACAGCGGATCTCGGCTCGGGCAGCTGCACTCGCATACGGCGGCGTCAACAATCCGGCAGTTAGCACTGCATGCACAAGACCGCACCGAAACCTTAATCACTGAGCCCTAACCCCCCAACCCAATACCTTAAACCGTAGCCTACACAGCAGTAGGAACTGACTGCCGTTGAATTAGCTGCTGCTGTTGTCCTTGTGTTGGGGTGATTTAGCTGGCTTGTTGGGCTCAGCCGCTATGCTGGTCCCCCGTGGCAGCGTCTAGAAACTGCAACACAACTGCATACGCCTACACAGACCATATATGCATAACATATATGTATATAATATATGTATTGTGTTTCTGGGTTAAGCAAGTCCTGCCGACGTACGTATCGGAGTCTACGATGAAGCTATCTTCGTCTGCTTCACTTAGCCGTACACCGTCTTCTTCACATGCAAAACGTAGAGCTTTCTGAAGCCGCCCATCTCGCCATTTAATCAGGCCAGATAGCTCAGGTAGCATGCGCCCTAGATTCATATCAAACACACTTCTGCTGCTACTGCTGCTGCTGCTACTGCTGCTGCTGCTACTACTGCTGCTACTGCTACTACTGCTGCTGCTCATGCGTGTCGTGCTCGGCCCTGAGGTAGCAGATTCGGCAGCAATAGCGTCCATACGGAGCGGCCCTGTACCCTGAGGCCTTTTATCGCTAGGCATTGACTGCTGTTGCTGTTTCCGTTGGCGCTGCTGCTGGCGGTGGTTCTGCTGCTCTTGCTGCTGCTCCTGGCTCCGTTGCTGCCGTCGATGTTGGTGCTGGTCCGACAGCTCGTACCGTTGCCTCTGTTGCTGCTGCAACTGTGGCTGTTGTTGTTGCACTTGCAGCCGCTGCTGCTGCTGCTGCTGCTGTTGTTGTTGTGGCTGGTGCTGTTGTTGTTGTTGCAGCTGCTGCCGCTGTTGCTGTTGGGGATGGTGGAACTGCTGCTGTTGTGACAGCTGCGGAGCCTGCCGCCTATTCTGCTGTTGCTGCGCGTGATGAGACCGAGAAGGGGCTTCCCCTTCTGACTCACTGCTGCTGCTGCTGCTGCTGTTGCTGCTGAGAACGATCTCCTCTTGAGGCCTTCTGGCTGTGACGCCTTGGAGAGGTGCAGCTTTTACCGCAGCAATTGCTGCAGCAAACGCAGATCGAGGCTGTGGAGCGAGCCGACGGTAGGGCCCCCCTTGTGAGGCTTCGACCATTTGGGGCTGCCTTCCATGAGTTGGGTTTACAGGCATCAGTAGTTGCGGAGGAGGTACTGTAGCCTGCTGCTGCAGCGGAGGCGGCGGATGCGGCTGCTGCTGCTGCTGGTGGTATTGTCGCGGGACAGCGCCCCGGAAGTGCTGCTGGTCGCCAGGTAGAGGTGGAGGTGGTGGAGGCGCGCCCTGCCAATGCATCTGGTGCCCTTGCCTCAGCTGCCAGTGATCCACCTGTGGTTGCTGCTGAATATGCTGCTGCTGTTGCGCCTGATGCTGCTGCAGTTGCGCCTGATGCTGCTGCGGCTGCAATTGCTGTTGCATCAGCGGCGGACCCGACGATTGCCGCTGTGGTCCATGTGCGTGATAGAACGCGTCGGCATTGTACTGCATCTGTCCTGGGGAAGGGTGATACGGGTTATCATATCGGCCTCCCTGAGCGGGAGGCGGGGACCCCCGTTGGGCCCCCTGAGCAGGCGCATGTCCAGGCCGCATGTCAAGGGGGCCCTGGAAGGCGCCATGCGCACCTTTACCGTCCAGGGTAAGGGGGCCTCTCACATGTATAAGTGGCTACTAGAGGCCGCACACAACTGCGTGAGATGTGGAGGTCCGCAGATCTTGGGTGGTTTGCGTGCCCCTGGGGCCCCTGGCTACCGCGCTTGGGGTGCGAATGGAAGTAATTAGCACATAATATTGTTCAATTTGTTCCGGTTTTCTTCAATTCATATAAGAGGTGGCGAGGGTCAATGAGAATCGGAGACGTCGCCGTACGCAACCAGACGTACCTGTGCGGCGAATGCTCCATACAAAAAATCAGGTTGTGTAAGTTTGACTTCTGTGACTGAAATCAAAAGGAAAACTAGGAGTGGAAGGATTAAGAAGTAGAAGAAGGAGAAGGGTAATCCGCGATGTTTCTAGCACTCGCTTTGCCCGTGCCCGCCGGGGAGACTATGGTCGGCATTTTATTGTAAATATATATATTATAGAGCAAGAGAAATATTACTTATTAAACACTCATCTGAAACTAAAGCAAAAACAAGGATAAAAGAGTAAATATTACCGTAATAATAAGTAGCAAGACGGGTCGATTCTGTACTGGTGGATATTAGGATAACTTTCTATAGACCACCACCAGATCTTGAATGAAGTACGTGAACAAAGTTCCAGAACATCTACCCACACAATCAAACGCAGGAAATTACTCGAAAAAACCGCTGTTAAACAGTGCACACCACATGTACCGGCAGTGGAGGCTGCCCACAACAGAAATCAAACGAGTAGCCTTTTTGTTACAACAAATCTAGTATAAGTAAGCTGTTGGAGCTAGAACTGGTGTGGCAGAGGGTACCAGAATTGCCGTCCAACGGTTACTCTGCGAGGGTTTTATATCCTCATCATTCTAATTACAAGTCGTATCTCGTTGCTAGCATGAAACTGTTTTTCTTTGGGGTTTAGACGCCTGCTGCCTTCCTTAGATGTGCTAACCGTTTCCGAGGCTCCCTTTCGGCAATCTAAGGTTAATCTCTTGTTACGCATCACTTCCACGGCCGGCTTTTACAGCTAATAGGTCAGAAAACTGAATGCGACATCGCGGGCCGGGAAGCCAAGTGTGATCTGTTTGGTTACTGTACATCACCACAACTCCACAAAGTGGGTTGGCCTGATATCTAATTAGCACAGCCCCTCCAGATGAGGACGCCTGTGCGCATACACCAGTCATAGAATTACCATGGCTATCTATATAAAGAAGACAACCAAATAGACTACGAAACTATGTTTTAATGAGCCATTCGCAGTTTCACCATTAAAAGGCCTACACATTTACGTGCTTGGCTTAGTCTTTGAGACACGTTTATGAGTACTGGCGGGTTCAACCAGGTTTCTATCATCATCTTCCGCCAACAAAGTCTTCTTTTCTACTTGCTTTCCTCCAACGTACCTGTAGCATGTCTTACGTGCAGTCGAGCGGTGCACTCCGCGCACGGCCCAACAGTCGAGAGGTTGAGTCATGTGCTTTAGACGTGTACACAGACTGGTGCGTAGACTACCTACCAACGGAAAAGGATGTGTTCAACAATTGCCTATTGAGTAAGTGTAGCATGTCTTACGTGCAGTTAAGCCGTGCACGGTGTGGACGGCCAACAGTTGAGACGTTGAGACGTGGGTTCTTCGTGTGCACTGCCTCGTGGGTTGTCTACCTACCAACGGAGAATGATGTGTTAAGCAATTGCCTATTGAGTTAGTACATGCAGCAAAAGTGGGCTTTGATGTGCCTAGAGTTGGGGCTGCCGTGCAGCACGTGTGCACGTGTTGCAGCGAGGTTCGCAGCAACATAGGCCGAAACCCCCGCTCTTAGGCAGCCGAGCGGCAGCGCTATGGTTGCCTAAGCTCAGGGAAAGGAGGTCAGCTGCTTTTTACGAACTCTTTTCTTATAAGTATTTGGCTTTTCGCAGCTCACGGTAGTCCTTTGATAAGATCGAGGACCCCCGTTACACTTGGTAGCACCGCATGGTGCTTGGATGTGTGTAGATATGGGGCTGCCGTGCAGCACGAGTTGCAGCGAGGTGCGCTGCAACATATGCCGGGCTGCCACAACTCCCCATCCGTAGGCAGCCAAGCGGCAGCGCTATGGTTGCCTAAGCTATGGGGAAGGAGGTTAGCTGCTTTTACGGACTCCTTTCTTTTAAATATTTGTCTTTTTCGCAGCTAAAGGTAGTCCTTTGATAAGATCAAGGACTCTCGTTACAATACCGGTCGCTATTGTCTGCCGCTTACCTAAAGAAGTGAGGATTCCATAGGTGCACACATAAGACTTGTAATTACTTCAGCATAAACGACAACGCATCCTAACACAAGATGATTACCAAAGCCTACAAACCCAATGGGGGGTCAAAAGTTCAACGTGAACTAATATAAAAGGAAACGTTAACGGAACAGCGTATGTTCTGCCCTCACTTCCATTTCGCGCTTACCTCTCTCCCGAGGCGCGTCTTTCCACAAAGCTGGGGCTGATTACGATGGAGCCAATCCTTCTATTAATTGTGCTTGAATGTGGGAATAAGCGGTCCAGAGATCCCTACAGACACTGCAGGTGTTTGAATCTTCGCCCCTGGGCCCTTTATTTCGTGCTGTTGCTCGACAAAGTATGAAACATCCGAATTGAAGGTGTTTCCTTATTGGGGATTGCAAGAGGAAGGCCCAAGATCCCAAGCACGTCAATGTTTCAGATATACCTAGACGTTCTACTTAGGGCTGTAGCGCAAGCTGTCCCATTTTGGTAATACACTTCTCTTTATCGCACTTTTCTTTCTGCAGGACATCTCGAGTGGTATTTTGCATTGATCTACAGGCAGCGGGAGTGGGTAACCACTGTGTAGCTTGTGTGCTACTCATGAAGATTCTCGAGCCTCTGGTACTGCTGCCGCACCGCAGACTCGTTTTGGCACTATTGGAGGTGTGCAACCAGCGCCTGACCTGAGCAGCTCCAGCAGAATAAACCCACTATAGTTCGCAGCCTAGGTTCACGGTGAGTGGTTCAAAAGCCATTCTCGCTAGGCGCTTCAGCCGTATTGCCGGCTGTCTTTGAACTGCAGCTCGTGTTCTTCAGATGAATGCGGAAGCATCCTTTAGCGCGCGTCTGCACATCTGATGAAGTGATAGCTTTGAATGGAAGTTCGCGTGCCTTGTTACGCTTAACTTGACACTGCTTGCATTCGTGCACGCTTGAATACTAAGGAAATAGACATGTAGCGGGTCTTTACATATCGTAAAGACACTGCGTTCCTAAAACGCTCTTACCGTGCGTTTCTACTTACTTGGCTAAAAACATTCGTTGACTATTGGGTGGTGGACCCCGCATCTCCTTCCATTTTCACAGGTTTCTAGTAGTATAGCTCGCAAGAAAAGTAGAGTGGAAATTACACAGAATTTCGGGCTGCACGCATGCAGTAACCCTTAGAGGAGGCCGGTTTTTTGTTTTGGTTGCTAGTCTGCTTTTGGAGCGTGCGGAGTCCGGCCTGAGCTGGTATCGAAATGTCATCCTCTCACGGGACCGAGGTGTTGCTGTCCCGCGTACTTTGCGTATAGCGAGTGCACGCGTGTGGTGGACGTCCCTGTAATCGCTGCATTGCTACGGCCTATAGCAGACAAGCTTTGGCAGGTTTACTAGTGGATGCGAAATGGCCCAGCTGTGCAGCTATAACATTTGTCAAGGTGCAACATGGGACTACCTACAATGTGGAAAGTTTCTGCCTATACCCTTAAAAATAGTTCCATATTTTGCTGCTACTTAGTCCGAGTATGGCTCGAACGCCGGGCTGCACATCCATTGCCAGGTGTGTAGTGTGTCCGTCAACTACACACCTGCAGTTCATCTCGGACAGGATCTCACGAGTTGTGCTGACCTCATTAAGGGTCACATCATGTGTTCTAATACTATGGCATAACTAAATCCCTGAACTCTAAAATATTCCATGCATTCAGGCATGAGCAAATACTCGAACTTTCAGCTGTGTTGGCCTGTGTGCAGGGTGGTGCCTTTCGAGGTTCTTAATTGCTTGAGAACGAAATGTAAGCAGCTGTAAACCACAATTTCTAACCCGTAGACCCAGCAAAACACGCCATTGCTAACTGAAAGTGTATGCGTTTATTAAGCGCAAACAACAGGTTTCATCTTGAAGGTCTCCCTAAGCTTGGCGACCTCATCGCGAAAACCGAAGCTGTTTTCCTCTAAAGCCCTAAATAAATGGTGAAAACCTTAAACGTTTCATACAAAGCACTAAAAACCCACTAAGTGATCTATACCCACACTGGAAGGACCTAAACCCTCATTGCAAGGCTCACAACAACCGCGGGATGCGTCTAACTAAGCAGAACACTGTCCCGGCCGCCGGCGCCTATATATATATATATATATATATATATATATATATATATATATATATAGCCGGCATATTGACTCCTTTTTTCTCTTTTTATATCTTGGACACACAGAGCCATTACAATATTCAA
>CAJFCY010000254.1:0-20083 GCA_904066265.1 Eimeria zaria | reverse complement strand
TCTTGCATGTTGCGGCTGACCACAAGCACATCACCCACGTATATTACCATCCATCCTTCATTGATTGGTCCCAGAAAGTCGTGATTGACCTGTCGCTGCAGTTCGGCAGGTGCATTCACGAGCCCAAAGGACATACATATATACTCTAGTTTACGCGTACGGGTATGAAACGCAGTATTTTACCAGTCATCCGGGTGTATTGGGATCTGCAAAAACGCCTCAGCGAAGTCAAATGATGAATATACTGCGGAACCCTGCAAATGATAGAGAAGGTCTTCGATCCTGGGCACTGGAAACTTCTGTTTTACCGTGGTTTTGTTGAGGAGTTTGAAGACGAAGCACATGCGCCACCTTCCGTCCTTTTTCTTTGCCAACAGCGGGTTATGTCCAAACGCGCTAATTGACGGTTGAACCTTGCCTTTTCTTAACAATTCATCTGCTTGCAGCTCAAGCTCCTCCTCGAGTTGAGGGGGTCGTCGGTACATTGGAACGAAGCTTGGGGTTGCTCCAGGGATGTGCTTGATGCGGTGCATTGAGCATGTAGCGGGTGGCCGGCCCGCCGGTAACTCTTTGATATTTAGTACATCTGATAACTCTTCCTTCAATTGTGCCCAATTCTGCTGTTCCACGAGTGTTAACTAGTCGACTCCCCCCAAAAATGCGGTCTTGGTATTACCATCACGACGGAGTGCATGCATTTCTCCATCGCAACCTGCAGCGCCTCTGCTCTGCGTTGGAGCCTCATTGCCCCCCTTTCCGTGAGATACTGCCTCGACTTCTTGCACAGTTGAGGACGCAAATGCCGTTGGAAGTGCTGAGACGTGCACGCTCTCAGTACTTCCTGTCACATAGGCCTCGACATTTTCATCAGGGGGCGCATGCGCGCCCTCCACTGGGTCCCCCACGGCATACCTAGGATCATTTCGTTGTGAACTGGTCCAACATAGAAGTCCCATATCATGGAAATGTTACCCTTTCCAGACTTAAGGTCACATGTTATACCCATTGTTTTGCCGATTCTGCTGTCCTGCCTTCCATCCGCGAAACGTAGTGGCAGAGACTGCGCCAACGAGTGAACAGCCAGATTGCACCTCCGAGCAGTTGCTTCCGATAGAATGTCCACTTCGCATCCTGTATCAAGTAGCGCGCAAGCCGTTCCTGGCCGTTAATACGAACTTTTACAAGCACTGAATTGACCGGAGGGCAGTCTGCAGGTGCGGATATCACCTCTGTAGGCTCCACCACTGCGCCGCCCGTTGCGTGGGGGCCCGAGCGTTTCCTTGTTCCCCCTGTTTGTTCCCATGGCGGCGCTGCTCAAAGTCCTGTTTCTTCAGCTCCTTTGCCCTTCTCATTCGCCTGCAGTCGCGAAGTATATGACCTTGTCTTTCAGAAAAGAAGCAGATGCGCTGCTCAGCACGTCTTTCCGGTTGTTTGGGTTCGGAATTCATTGACAGTGTAACGAGAGTCCTTGATATTATCAAAGGACTAATCGCAAGTTGCGAGAAACCCAAATACTTATAGGAAAAGCATCCGTAAAAGCAGCTAACATCCTTCCCCAGAGCTTAGGCAACCATAGCGCTGCTTCTCGGCTGCCTACGCACGGGGAGTTGGGGCAGCCCGGCATATGTTGCCGCGGACCTCTCTGCAACTCGCGCTGCTCGGCAGCCGCATATCTAGACACGTCCAAGCCCCCTTTTGCTGCATATACTAACTCAATAGGCAAATGTTGAACACTTCCTTCTCCGTTAGTAGGTAGTCTGCACACCAGTCGGTGTACATGTCTCAACTGCACGTAAGGCACGCTTCAGCTGCACGTGGGACATGCTACAGAGACCAAATATGCAAGGACGGCCAAACACTCTTTGCTGCATGTGCTAACGGTGTAGGCAATTACTCAACTCTTACTTGACCCTTAATAGGCAGCCAGAGCACAAGCAGAGATACGCATCCCAACTTCGCCTAGTTCGTTCTATACCGGCTCCGAGTGGATGGACGCTGATGAGAAGTTGTATTACTTGTGGGGTGGAGTATGTGTGAATCTGGTTTGTGTATTTTTATTGACATCCAGGCTGGCTACTGATGCCAGCTGCTTGCATTTTTAGTGAATGTACGCAAGTGGTTCCGTTTCGCTTGCTTGTAGGGTTTGCTTCTTAGCTGCATTTCCAGCTTGTGCATGCTGTCGGTCATGAAAGGCCGCTCCCCTCCACCAGCTATATATCCCTGGGCCGCTCTGCCCATGGCGCCTGGTGATCGGAGGGTAGATCACGTGTTTTACATAATTCTTGTCCATAATAATCGGCTTCATTTGCTACTGACGTCGTTCATCCTCTAAGGTTGAGGACCTCCCTTATACAAACGCTGTAGACGGCGCAGACGTCCGCAGGGAGCCGCGGCTACCTGCGGACGAGGGCAGCATAGAAGATTGTTGAACCGCCTTGTTGCAGCAACGGGGGCCCCCTCGTGCTTATATCAGCGGTGGGGGGCCCCTCATCAGATGCTTGGGGGCCCCGCTTCAGTGTGTTAAACACTCATCGACCCTCAGTAGATAGCCTGCAAGAGAGGGGTAATGCACATACCAAGTTCAGATGGGGCATAATACAAAGGCAAATAACTCAAACGCTTTGCCCGCTTTCAGTTGCTTTTAGCGACTTCAACCCCAATGATTATCACGGTAACGATAGACCAGCGTAGAGGCTCAGATTGCAAAGAAACTTTGTTGCAGGCCTTGAAACGGTATAGACATTTTGCCCTGTTGATTATTTGTTTGCTGTTTAGGGGAAAAGTCAGGCTAAATGCGTTGTTTCGGGGGCGGTCAGATATCGATTGGCCAGCACCCCCCAACCTCACTCACCTTGGAAACGTGTGCGCGTAAATTCAACAGAGCGTTTCTTTGAGTTTAAGCACGAGGACGAATCTTAGAAATTTTTATCGACGAATTTTATCATTCGGTTTAAATTGTCCGTTGATAACTTCAAATGTTTTATCGCTACGCTCCCCCCACTTCTGCTATCAAGGGAGCTGTGTGTTGCGAGGTGGTTGGTTGGGGTGGTGTTCGCTGCTGCCATTCTGAATGCCTCACAACAGAAGTTGTTCCGCTTGTTTAGCCGATTGATTGTATATCGCTTTGGACATTTCGGCTTAACTTATGTCCAGGGTTCGCTATATCCTGCGGCTCGCGTCGTAACACTGCCGTTGCACAACTGGCGGCGAGAGAGTCTTTTTTTCCATTATTAGTAAGTGATTTCCATTATCTGTGTTTTGTGGCTTCTCCCTTGTCGCAGCCAGGGGGTCCTTTGAAAGCACCGCAGTGAGCAAGCAATACGACAACTCCTACATTTGTTCCTGCCGTCCCGTCTGTAGACGGTTCTCTTTCTCACCTTTCCTGTCCAAGGCAAACGCAGAAAACTATTCCAGCCCGAGGGATAATTTTACTATCTATTTCTACGAAAATGCTGGACACAGGTGGCCCCCCCAGCGAGTGAGAAGGCGACTAGTTTTCCCTTTTGCAGCTTTGCCCTCCTGGTGTGCTTGTGTTCAAGTTGGAGGACTCGCTGATTGACAGCCGCCCCCGTTCTGTGTTCAGGAGGTTCTTGAGCATAAGTTCCCTTAATCCGTATGTACACCGCTGGCAAATTAAAGCGCGTGTGGTGGACAAAAGCCCGTTGCAGACGACCAAGAACAACAGCAAGTTCTTCCACGTTGACGTGACGGACTCTGCAGTAGGTCCCGATAATTCAACGGATTTAAACTTGGCTTCTTTCGTTGGCGTTCTTTGCCACCGCTTGGGATGCTTTAACAGATTCAGGAAGACAGACAGAAGGAAACAAGAGCACAACGCTTGCACCCGCATATGCGCGCTTCTTAACGTGCCTCTGCACATTCACTTCCTTATCGATGGCATATCTTTATGCAGAACGATGAATTTAAGAGACAAAAACCCTTGCTTCCATTTCTATTGCTGCAGGGTGATATCATTCGCGCCAAGTTTTGGGGCGACGCCGCCGAGAAGTGGCATGGGGCTCTCGAAAAAGGCAAAGTCTGTCGCAATGCACTTCAACAATTGTTTACAACGTGCAAAATGCGCTGCAGGATCTGCCTCTCTTCTCTGCTGCTGCTTCGTAGCTGGAAGAGTAGGCAGCTCAATAGCAACAGCACGCACAGCGGCTGTGCAGCGCTGTGTTGGCATGCAGGTGTACTGCTTCTCCCGCGGTAGAGTTAATGTGGCCAACAAACGCTTTTCAACACTCAGCAACAACTATGAACTTTCTTTCTCAGCGGAGGCGGACATCAAGCCAGCAGAAGATGACGGATCCATCCACGCCAAAAGAAGGTAAGAGTTCGAACGGATATCCTAAGATTATTTCGGCAGGTTCGTGAAAAGCATACGGCCTTCAAAACGCCCTTTGTCCTTTGACATGCCATGAGACGCACCCCAAAATGACAGATTTCCTACCACTAGAGGGGGTTGAGTTGTTCGTGTGCATGCACGCAATGCTTGGGGTGCGCAGTTTGTGCTCAATGCCTCTCCGAAGCATCTTCAACTCCACGCGAGAGTGCCCGTTTCCTACTGACGTGCTGGCCGTCGTTGTTGAGGTTCAGGTGAGTGTCACAGCAGGCGTGGAGCCTTAAACATGACAGTAGCTGTCTAGCAGCAGGCGATGCTCTTCGCTATCTTGCTTTTGCTTGCGGATGCAAGTGCTTCCCTATACAGGGCGTTGGAACAATACCCTAAAACTTTGTGAGGCCGAGCTTTCGGCGCTGTCTGTGGACCCAATGCAGCCGATTTCCTCTGTTACAGCGAGGAGCAGCGGAGAAGAACTCAAACGGCGTGTGTTGAAGGTCCGGGACAAATCCCAAATGGAGATGGAGATAAGCCTGTGGGGCGAACAAGTGAGATATCACTTGTTGGGTGCATTCACTGTGTTGGTGTGTCTGTACAACAGTGCTCCTTTACAGCTTCATGCATACGCGTAGAAGCCGGCCTGCACCTGACTGTCCATACACTATAATGTCTGCATACCGTAGAGCCCCTCGACCTGTGTGTCCTTACTTACTGCGGTCCATGCACGGCTCCCGTACATCTTCATGCGGTGGTGTTATCCCGTTTAAAAGGACTAATATAGAGCCTTCGGTGACCTACAGTGGGTGCTAATGGATTTCGTGTGCCTGTCGAGGCTTCGAGTTCGTCTGGTGTTGCTAGTCGTTCTGCCCTGTTGTGTAGAAGCCACTCGTTCGCACTCTACCGTTAATTCCAGTACCGAATTTGTGAACGTTTACGCATAAAACAATGCTGTGCATCGCACTGCAACGCACTCTGCGGCACTATTGTTCATCTGCAGGTTGACAGTATAACTGAGACAACAGCCATCCCTCAGGTGTATGGACTAACGGCACTCAACATCCGAGACTGGCGAGGGGCCAGGAGCGCCAGCACAACAAAATCATCGCAGATACTAAAGGCAGGCGCAGGGCTTCTCTCTGCTGAGGAGGAAACCACTGCAGCTGAAATGTTGCAGTGGTACATCACCGTAAGGCCATCACGCAACCCTGCTAGCCGCTGCCCAGCAGGCGCTTCCGGCAGCTGCTGTTGCCTTCTTGTTGCAACAACTGTAACAAGAAGGCAGCAGCAGGAGCCCTTACATGCTCTTAAGTTCACTAGCAGTAGTGGTCCAGGTAAGAATCAGTAGTAGCAGTAGGCATAGAATTAGCCTCCTGAGCACCTGCAGCAGCACAAGCACGCCGTGCCTTCAACAGCATGTGATCGATCAACAATACGGGTGTGGGACGTGTGTGCTTTTGCTCGCATTGGATCTGCCTGTTGTCCTTTGTGTCTGCAGACGGGCAGCAGCCTTTCCTTCCACAGCATGTCTCGCGGGGGACCTCTGGGTGAAGGGGCTCCCAGCGAACGGAAACCCGTACAGGAAATGGCTATAAAAGAAATCAAAGAGAGAAATGAAGTGAGCGGCTTCAGATATATAGGCCCTTCTTTTCCCGATGTTGGATTACAGGGTTTACGGTTTAGGGTTCACGGTGTGGGGTTGGAGTGTCGGTGCAGTTATGTATTTCCCTCTCTCTTTGCTGCAGCCTGGGATTTACGCTTTCTTAGCTCAAGTGCGTCGTGTGTACTGGAAGCCGAGGCCGCAGCAGCAGCAACAACAACAGGGGCAACAACAGCAGGATATCTACACATATGCTGCTTGCCCCTCATGTAGGAAGAAGCTGCATGCAGATGGAGGGAATGCATATTCGTGCTACCCCTGCAACACAAACCACGTAGGCCAATTACATCTCACAACACTTGCTGACTCTCAGTATTTAGTACCTTTGTGGTTTATGCCTTCGTCTCGACAGGAGCAGAGCGGGCGGGCAGGCGATCCCCTAAGTGCTGCAGATAAAGGGAGCTGACCTGTGCAGTGCATGAAGTGCGATAGCGGCTGTTTGTACTTGCTGCAGGTGACACCTGACTGGCGGTATATGCTGCTTGCATCCTTCATCGACGGCACAGGCTCCTTGAGCTGCAGATGCTTCGCAGATATGGGTATATGCTCTTGAAGCTCTTGCCGTGTGTGCGTGCTGTTGCACAAGGGGCAGAACGCGTGTCGGTACAGCTGGTTTAAGCTGTATTGCGGGCCAAGATTCTTGCCGGCAGTCGCTTTTGCTGCTGGTTGAGACTGGTGTCGCCGCTGTTGCTGCTGCTGGTGCCTCACAGGGCAATGCCTGCTAGGGTTTCCTGCCTCTGAAGTGCGATGTTGGGACACGGAGAAGAAAGAGGAGTTCTTTGACTGGCATTCCATCCTCAAAGTCAGGCTAAACTCAGCGACTCAGCGGACAGTATTGCTAGGCTGTGTACAAAACGACTCATGAATGGGCTTGGTCGCTGCATGGGCCATTGTGGGTGTTTATGGGTGCGGTCTGCTTGTTTCCTTCCTCCAGAGCTTCTTCAGAGTTACGGTTAAGGCAGAGTTCGATAATTATAACGGGGAGCAGCGCATGCGCTATACAGCGCTCCGAGTAGAGGCCCTGGACCCTCACGGCTTCTCTGTGTTGCTGCTCCAGCAGCTTAAAGCCGCAGTATGCTGCCTCTGACTGTTGCTGCTTTTCTCGCCATCGTTGCCTGTGTTGCGGCTGATACCGTTGCTGCTGTTGACTGGCTTCTCAAGTGCTTGCAAGTGCGCAAACCAAAATGATCGGCCCAACTGTTTTTCTCTTTATCGCACAGGTCCCGACGTTAACGGACTTTGCTGCAGGCAAAAAGGCGAAACTCGAGGTAAATTCAAGGGGCAACGAGACAGGCCACCTCTTTACGAGCAGCAATCAAGAGACGCGTGCTTGAGTACAATTTGCTTACCAGCGCCTATGCTCACTGTGGCTTGCTGCCTCTGCTGCTCCACGCAGGATGACGAACCCGAGCTGCAGCCCGACACAAAACGGCCTCTAGTTGAGGCACACTAACAGCTATGGTGCGGAATTGAATCCTGCCATGCGCTTACTAACCAAGCGTTTAGCCACAGGATTCATCGTCTGAGGTGTATGGACCGCAAGAGCTCCATTCTACACAGTACTCTCGAGAGGAGTGGATGGCGATGAATACCTGCACTTCATTTCAACAACTGAAGAAACGTTTTCGTTGTGTTTCGATCAGAGTGTATCGTTGTGGTGGCTCGATAACAAACGCGGCTTTAGCCGACTGAGGCAATCCAACTCGCTGTTTCTTCATAAATACTCAAGTCGGTGGAGCTCGCACCTTTTAGGAAATGTGCACATCTGCACTTCACTGTGAAGGGATACAGTATGGCATGCCAAGCCTAGACGAAAAGTACCCATACTGGAACCAGCAAGTGTGCCTCGCCATACAGTTGACGCATCCATATAGCATCATTCGGACTTTTTCATCACACTTAGTAAACTGCTGGACGCACTTGCCCGTTGTAGAGCAACGGAACCGCCAGTATGTTGAGACTAAGGAGAACTGGACGTCGCTGAATACGCCGGCAAGCATCCAAGTTGAGGGACATCCCGTGCCTCTAGAACTAAAATCAACGGAATATGTGGTACATACCACTGTAGACACATTGTTGCACGATTCAGCATATTCTCTCTGAAACCATTAGATGCATTTCGACTTGCTTGCAGGTTGGCTCCTGAGGGCCGAAGAAGTGTTTAACAGTTGTCTGCAGCAGTCAATACATGCATCGAAATCGAGTTTATACATGCTTGCTTGAGGGGTCGCTCTGCAGCAGAAGTGACAGTAAGCGCTACAGCAAATGACAGTCGGCCTCCAGTACACACCAGCCCAAGTGTGTGTTTTATGGTTCCCAAGGAGACTCTTGGCTGGTGGGGAGGTTACGGGCATTTTCAGTACTCTCAACTTGATCTTACTGCAGTTCAACGGGTATTCGCCTAGGGTCTACAAGTCGTTACACTTAGTTTGCGCCTACCCCTTAGTCATGCAAGAAACCCAACCTCACAGCTACGCTTCTAATGACTACCACAAGCTGGCCATCAAGGCATTTTCCCCCCCAAAAAGGAGGTTGTATACGCTCCCAACAAAATATTTGCCAGAGGCTCGGCCTCCCAACCGCGTCAAATACTGGAGGTATATCAGGATCTGCCCTCAGGCGGGGGGCCACCAAAGGCTGGGCAGCTCATGGCAGTGAAACGAGAGCAATACCAGCAACTGGTCGAACGCAGGGTGTTTCTACAGTGAAACCAACTCATAAATAAGGTCCCCTCACTTCGTAATTGCCCAAATATAAAGACCATGGCGATGCGTGAGCACTGGAGATATATCTTGCTTCTCTGGGTGTAGCGTGCCCTACGTGCAGTTAAGACGTGTACACCAACTGGTGCACAGAATACCTAATAACTGACAAACAAGTGCTATACACTTGCTTATTGAGTTAGTGCATGCTGCAAAAGGGAGCTTGGATGTGTTTACATGTAGCGCTGCCGTGCAACACGAGTTGCAGGGAGGTGAGCTGCAACACGTGCTGCGCTGCCTCCGCTCCCAGTACGTAGACAGCCGACCTTCAGCGCAATGGATGCCAAAGGGGTGGAGAAGTAAGTCACCTGCTTTTAGGGACCCCCATACGTTTTTGGCTTTTCGCAGCTCAGGACAGTCTTCTGACAAGATCAAGGACTCTCGTTACATGATGGGCAGGCGACAGACAACCAGAATGGGTTTTTGGATAGCAAATCCGTAATTATATACATAATGAGTATATGCAGGCCCTCCTCAACTTACAGCAGCGACAAGTGTGGCAGTACGTCATATAGTTTGCATTCGATATATGTTCCCTGAATTGTCTATCCTTTTCCCTACTGACAGTAATGAATTGCTCATTTCTCTTTCCCTACTGGGTCTCTTGCTCTACTTTCCTCTCTGAGGTGTTCCACATCCGCCGCGTTTCTTATAGCTGGCTCGGCGCCACAGCAAACACCTTTCCCAGTTTTCAAGTTCTGGAGCTGGGCCCCGCAGTTGGGGCTGGACCAACACTCGCAAACGGGCCCAGAACACGGGCGCGCTGAGGGCGGCTCTCCACAAAACGTTTACTGTTTCAGGATGTCCCCCAGCAAAAAAGGCTCCTGACCTCCCCGTTTGTTCCAGGTCGCCGTCTCGGACAGTGGCCACACCATTGGGACAGCAACGACTCGAGCCGGGAGGCGGCAATGGTAGTGCTGCATCGGTAAAGCATACCTGGGCGCTTTTCTTCGCTTTTTTCACATTCGTTTTCTTTTTCTCTCTTCTTTTACTCGGTATACCTCGTACACGAGAGCGTGTGCCTTTTGAGGGAAAGCGGAGGCCAGATGTAGCAAGCGCTAGATGCAGTTGAGACGTATACTCCTACGGATGCAAAGCCTACCTACTAACGGGCAAGCAAGAGGCAAGCAAATGCCTACACATTGCTAATAGAGTTAGTGCGTGCAGCTTAAGGCGGATTTGATATATTTACATGTGGAGCCACCGTGCAGCACGAGTTGTGGCGAGGTGCGCTGCAACACATGCCAGGCCGGCTCCTCTCTCTGCGCAGAGGCAGCCGGCCAGCTTCCCAGTGGGTGCGTAAGAGGTGCTGAGGAAAGTCGAGTGCTGTTTTGGAATTTTCGTAAGTTTTTGACTTCTCCACAGCTCACGACAGCCCTCTAATAAGATTATGGACTCGCGTTACATCCTGCTTCTCCAGTCCCTTAGCCCTTTCCACGCGCCTCCAATGGCGAAGTATGGGACCCTGTTTGTTGCAAAACAGGCACACATACATCTGTGCACGCTGTCTCGGCTCTCTGGATGCAGAACTCGTTGGCTGCTGTCGGCCACCGCTTCTAGCCCCCTTCTAGGCGGGTGTGGCACTCACCGCGCTACTGTGCATAGGCTCTAAATCTGAATTGTTTCCGAAGTCATCCTCTACATTTCCAGCTAGATCTATTGACGTGGCATTCTTTTTTTTTTGTGAAGATACTCCATCGTCTGTGCAACTGCAACCTTATCACCGTGGAGTCCCCACTCCGCAGCTCAGCTGTTTGCAGGTTGCCTCTCTCATTGGGAGAGAGCTGCGATAAACAAAGTATACAGAAGTTCCTGGTCCAATGTTGGGCTTATTGCCACAAATGGCTCCTAGTTCTTCATATACTGTTGTATCTACAGCATTGCCTCCTTTGGCTCTCTCAGTTCTGGTCGAGCTTGTTACCTTGCAGACCTGGGAATAAACCTGCATCGTAGCTCCCTTCGGAAGGCTTGTATAGTCCTGATGTGCTCCGGGGAGTTCGATCCTTTGGCTAAATGTATACAACATCGTTGAGGACTCTCCATCCTAAAGAAGGTGCCAATAATTATTGCAGTTCTTCTGGTGCATTTTCGAGGTAGACGTACCTGTCGAAGGAAGGAAGGAACTCCTTCACTGTTTCCGTATAGCGGCGCCCGTCACTTTCGGGTGGTCGTAAGAGTTGCAAGCATTCTTCGTTAATTGGTTTTGCTGGAAGTGAATTTTACTGACGGTAGGATGCGGGAACTGTTTATTCCTGATTGTCAACACTGCCAACCGTTTGTAGAATCCCTGCACGATGGTAGACCCTGATATATCTCCACAATGCAAGGTGGCAAATGGATCTGTCCAAGACAAAGAGTTTACAAAATGCGTTTTGGTGTTTATTTGTTTCTGTTGTTATTGCCAGTTACGACTGCTGTCTGGGCTGGCTGACAACAAGGGTGGGGATAGTTGTGCATACCTTTTGCAGAGAGCCATGAGGTGCTACCAACTATAATATGAATCGTCGACATTGGTGGAGGATCGTCGTGAGCTGCAAAAGAGTGGAACACTTATAAGAGTTCTAAAAGCCAGCAGACCTCCTTCCCCAACCCTTGAGCTAACAGTGCACGGCGGCCCGCCTGCCTCCGCATGGGGTGAGGAGGCGGCCTGGCACGAGTTGCAGCGCAGCTCGCAGCAACTCGCGCTGCACGTCAGCGTCACGCGCAAGCACAAACGATCCCAATATGGTGCATGCACTAACCCTATAGCGTTTCTTTTTCGGGCCTTGTCAGTGCAGCCAGAGTTGCCCACCGGACGCGACAGTTGCCCGCCCAGTGTAACGAGAGTCCTTGATCTTATCAAAGGACTACCGTGAGCTGCAAAAAAGCCAAATACTTATAAGAAAAGAGTCCGTAAAAGCAGCTGATCTCCTTCCCGCGAGCTTAGGCAACCATCGCGCTCCCGCTCGGCTGCCTAAGCACGGGGAGTTGGGGCAGCCCGGCATATGTTGCAGCGCACCTCGCTGCAACCCGTGCTGCACGGCAGCCCCATATCTAGACACATCCAATCCCCCTTTTGCTCCATGTATTAACTCAATAGGCGATTGTTGAGCACTTCCTTTTCCGTTAGTATTTAGTCTGCGCACCAGTCGGTGTGCATGTCTCAACTGCACGTAGGGCACGCCTCAACTGCACGTAGTGCATGCTACAGCTTATCCATCTTACCATATCGGTGTAGATGCTGCCCCTGGACATGCAAGCACGCTTGCAGCTAGAACGAGTGGATAGCCGGTGCCCTGCGTTGGGTGCCTCGACCCCAGCAATCAGGTTTCGTACTAAATGTTGTTTCAAGTTTGGCACCAAGGGAAATGGACCTGGAGTCAATGACAATTTAAAGGGTATTTTGGGCGCGGTAGTACGGCCAATAAAATTGGGATCTCGGCTACAACCGCGCAAGACTTGATAGTCTAAGAACTTACATATAAGTACTGCTCATGCAAATACCTTACCGTGCATTTTTTCTGGTATTGTTCCGGCTGCTAACGATACCAGCACCTGCAGTGCCTACGTACCGCAGGCGCCTGCTCTTTGGCATCCTTAGGAGCTCGAGTAAATTGCCAGCTATACTTTGGAAATTTACTCGTGGGAGCGATTAACATGCTAATGGACGAAGTTTATGTGTATACTATCACGTCATTGCCTTGTCCTAGAGATCCGATACCTCATTTAGAATGTCGACGGTGTCGTATTTGCAACGGAGAATGTTCCATCAAAAATGACGCGCATCTAGCTTGAGGTATAGTGCCAGAGAAGGGTACGATGAAACTGTTTCGCAGGACACTCCGTTTGAAGAATGTTTACAGAAAATGGATACTGCTATTGGCGAGAAACCAAAATTTAGTCCTGCTAATAGGCTGAGGCTACTAGCGAGGACCTATGGTTTCACGCCTGGAACTGAAGTAAGCCCCATGGATTATTTCTTGGAATATATGAGTAAATTTATTCATCATTATCGATCATCGCGACGGCAAATTAAGAAGGAATAGTAACTCAGTTGTGCCTTTCAGCACTCTGGTGTCTGTTTCCTCCGCCCTAGAAGAAACAGTCAGAGGGGTGGAAGACGCAGTGGACATTCTGCAAACAGTATCAGCCGGAAAGTCCCCTTCATGATCGACGAAGCATCTCTCTTCAGTTTTCTCCAAGAAAATGACGACAGACTATCTACCGCAGATTCCTACTCAAGAGTCGATATCAGCAAATGCCAAATAACTCAGGCATGCATTCTAGTGCCTTTAGCGACCGGATTCGAACGTGATCGATCAAACCCGCATGGGGGATTGGCAGAGCCTTTGAGAAGAATGAAAAGACACTTTAATTCCGAAATTGATTGCCATCGTACCATTAGCGCTCCAAACGTTTTCACGTAGCTCATGCAATGGGCGAGCTTCTCCTTGTAATGTGTAGTGTTTCACGTAGCTCATGCAATAGGCTCAGTAAGGCCCTAATTAGAACTGTCGTATTAGTTCAATGTACCTGGCTTGATAACTAGTTCTACCACAAGCTCAATCTCAGAAACAACTGCCACTGTACAGCTCAGCGATTCATTGTTAAAACACAGCAAGTATAACTATACTGTAACTGTAGCATGCTTTCCCGGAGTCGAGCCGTGCACTCCGTGCACGGCCCAACAGTTGAGACGTTCAGACGTGCGCTTCAGACGTGTACACAGACTGGCGAGTAGACTACCTCCCAACGCATAAGGATGTGTTAAGCAATTGCCTATTGAGTTAATACATGCAGCAAGAAGGGGGCTTGGATGTGCCTACACATGGGGCTGCCGTGCAGAACGAGTTGCAACGAGGTGCGCTGCAGCATATGCCGGGCTGCCCCAACTCCCCGTGCTTACGCAGCCGAGCTGAAGCGCTATGGTTGCCTAAGCTCGGGGGAAGGAGGTCAGCTGCTTTTACGGACTCTTTTCTTATAAGTATTTGTCTTTTTCGCAGCTCACGACAGTCCTTTGATAAGATCAAGGACTCTCGCTACAGCAACTACGCTTGTTTGGGTGTGGCAATTGCATTGATGGCACTTTGACACCAACTATTACGGGAACTCATCAGCGCTTTAGGCTATGGCTACGGCCGTGAAACATCCTTAAGTTTCCATTCTGCATTCCTATGTCGACCCAGTCCCGTATGCATTGAGTGCAACAAATTTTGGATTGACGGTGATTATTCACACAGTAAATACTGTACTCGCTTGATGCTGAGCCTATCGAAGAACTTTTGCACCAGTATGTGGATACTGAGTGGATACCCTACAATATCACAACCTTGCCAAATAACCAATTCTATGCTGCGATGGTACACAAAAGGATCTGCAAAAGGGGTATTTCAAAGGCGCAGCAGGATCAGTCACAGGTAAATGGCTTTATCCATGATTTTATGCATTTGAAATACTGAACTCCACGAAAGTGTTTTACGGCTGACTATAGTGTTTACGCATGTGCCATACGTAAGATTGAGTGTGCTTGAGATATTGGTGTGTCGAACTCTTGTGAAGGTTCGATTTGCAGAGGGCAGTGGCAAAACCGACGGAGAGCTCCCTCCACTTCACTGTAGGCCCAGAGCGCGGTGCCACTGTTGCCAAGCTGCCTGGATGCAGGAAAAGACCTCATATTATTTATATGGATACATTCAAGCGCATTGCCTAATTTGAAAGCAGTTGAAGAGGGTTATAAGCAATTTTCCAGCATTATAGTCGATTCTGTGGGCACTGTTGCATCACAAAGGGCTGTTGCTTCGCTTTTTCTGACTCAGGAAACTGAGTCATTATGCTAGGGATGCCCGGAGGTAAACAGTCCAGTAAAATGCCTTCTGTTATTTGACTTTAGTGCTCGGTGCCACTAATACCTTTGTTTCCTTCAATCAGAGGTTTGCATTTAGTGTACAAAGGTTGGATCAACCGTTGTACTGTTGAACAACTGGGAACGATTGTCCACCATGACCTCTGTCATGTGAGCCGGGTTAACGAAACTTTGTTTCCTATTTTAGCTCATGAAAGTTTCAAAAAGGAGAAGGGATCCACCAGTAAAGCTGAGCTCTGGAGGAACCGGCTAGTACGAGACGGAAGAGTGGAACCAATGTTGATTGTGCCAGTAAATGGTAACTAGCGCACACGCAACAGTAATGGGCTTGATTGTTTGTACTATCTAAGAGAAGGGCTAACTGGCTGCTCTAGGGCAATGCTGCCGACCTTCCCAGCGATGGGTCAGCCCAAAAGCCCCATGGCCTAAGCCCCAAGCCCCACGTTCCAAGCCCCAAGCCCCACGCTCCAAGCCCCAAGGCCCCAAACACACGATCAATCCCAGAATGAGCATTTACTGAAATTTTCCTCAATTTTGTATTCCAAAGGTCCTACGCAGATACCTCACACTTCGGCATATCTTAAAACGCGGACAATGAAGTGCTCTGTTTGAGCACAACGCCCACGTCACTTGCCGCCCTTTGCCCTGCCTGCTCATCTGGCTCCACTAGTTAAAAAGAAGGAAGACGCGGGAAGTAGAGAAAACGTTTAATAAATTTGAAACATCTGCGAGCGCTAAAAAGCAGCTGTCAGTGCAAAAGGCTGAGCTTATCTGTAGTTGCTCGTCTTGAGGACGTGACGGTTTTCACGGAGGCCACCTCACGATAGAGGAAGAATATGAATTGCCGAAATCTTCGTACGGACTGTACGCACGGCAACCCTGCCGTGGGGGCGCGTGCCAGGAAGATGGAGCATCGTTTGCACTTAGAACGCTTGAAAGCAGTAGTGGCGAGCGTAGACAATGCGAAGCCATTTATGGGCAATACAGAGCAGCAACAAAAACGGCCCAGAAAGTCATATCAGCAACGCTCAAAAGAAAAGATGCAGGCACACGAAAATTTTAAGATGCTTACCACAATCGCTGCTACAATGAACCGACCGTGCCGCCTGCCTTCACAACCAGTAGCGGGCCGCAGCCTGAACATTGGCTTTAGAAGGAGGGAACACTGGAAAATAGTTAAAGAAAATCAAGTAAGGTACAAGTTTTGCCTCAAACGATCCCAGACGGCTGTTACACTACACGACAGAAAAATTTAAACTGATTAAGTAGTCCTACCGCACTGTGGTGACAGAACGATTTGCCCCGCTCACGCAGTCGTGCTATGAAAATTTCAAATGAAGGCAACACAGCAGAATCAATGCCTGTTTAGTTCATAGATGCCAGGTTGGGCGTCATTCATGGGAGAAACCCACCTGCTGCTGAAGTTATAATACATGACGCTATTTAAGCAATCGAGTAATCTTGCGAGTTACTGCAGAGGCTTCTTGAAAGGTTAGAGCAGTCTAAGCCACTGGTGGCTACGGCCTCCCAGTACCGTCAAGAATTTGTAGAGCACGAGCGTCGCCTAATGTTGTGCAGTTACAGTTGCCGTAGAAAGAGACTAGAAAATTCAAGGCCTCCTCAACCAGCACCAAGGCTGGAAGGACAGCATCGCAGTGGCAATGACGGTGGTCGGCGTCAGGGCGCTGAGCATGACCTCAGGCATAAGGTACGCATTGACACTAGCCCTCAGAATGGATTGATATCTATAGAGCTACTGATAACGAATCAACCAAGCAGCGCCTTCATCCTGGTTTGGTTTCGCACTTCCACTCACTGTGTTGCAGTTAGCAGCCAAATGCTACAAGTGCAACGACGCTCCGCATACTTGTACTGCGGATGCCGAAATTCGTTCTGGCCGGTCTGCAACATCGCCAGAACCAGCTACGAAGCAGTTCAACAAACGGTGGAGAGAATTCAGGTGTTACCCTGCTTCAAGACAGATGTGGGCTCCACCTAGAGTTTTCGTTCCGAGCGATCTGCCGAAGCCACTCAGCCCTGCTGTATGAATCAATTCCGCATCCGAAGCGGTATTGGGCGATGTGGTCGATGGTTTAAATGCTTCACTGCAAACGAAGCTGTAGTGCCGCCGCCCTACGTTGCTGCGTCTATACCTAAAGGTTAAGGCGAATCATGCAGCAACTTGGGAGGAAGAATACGTCACTGGTAAAGAATTCTTTCACGTGGGAAAGCCCGGTCAGGGCCTTTTTAAGGATTGTGCTGCCCAGCAGTAAACAGCGGCAGTGAAAACTGACTGCTGCCGACATAATAATGAATGCTTAAGTTGTTTATTGTATTTCCTTTGTATCACCCAAGCGTACCGTCTAGTTGCTAGTTAATTACGTTTACCTAGCTGTTTTTCATCCCACATCTCTGGGCACCTTTTCCACCTCCCAGGCGTAAGACTATTCCAATCCTTCTGCCCACACCATTTCGTGAGCTGTCTTAATCTTTGGCCAGGCTTGCACCAGCCATAGCCCCTAAAAGACTCACAAGTTCCGGCGGAGCAACTGCTCCATGCGCATTTTACGGCAGTCCTCCTCTAGATTAAGAAGAGTGCTGCCGGCTCATGAGACCAGGCAAAAGCAGATTTCACGGATTGCAGAAAAGTTTGTTGTGACGTTGATGCCTACGCAGATTTATTATAAATCTGTTTAACAGTAGAATTCAGACGCATATAGCACTTGCGCCGGCATAGCCAGGCAATCTTCCTTACGTGTGTACACTCCGGAGAAGCCCATAACATAGATTTCATCTTCTAGTGTCTGGATGCGGGTTTACATACTTGCGAAACAGTTCATATACACGGCCGTGCACACGTCGTGCTGTTTGGCTGTCTCGCTGGAGGTTAAAACCTACCTCACAAGTTGCTATCTACACAAATGCTGGGAAATTTTTCACGTATTCGCCTGTGTTTTAAGGGTTGAACGAGCATGTGAGGCGCTTAATGGGAAAGTTGCACGTTTCCTTAGCACCTGCTAGCTAGCTTTCTTAGTATCGGGTAGGGTCTTCATGCTATGTGGTTCTGCGCCTGTAGGCGAAGCTTTTATTACTGTAGGTAGCGGTAAAACTACTTTTAAAAGTCCACATTATTCGCGTTTCTGGAAAAGGACAATGCGAAGCAAAATTGAGCCCATTGCTAGTGTCTCAAGGGCTGAATTTTGATTCTGGCGTGGGGAAAAACCGATGGAAAAACAGCCAGGCCAATTGAGCCGTTCCAGTAATAGCAGTCTCACGATTAACTGCAGGTGTGATTGGCAAGCCGCTATTTGTGTTTCTGAGAGAAAAGAGAGATAACTTTCCCAAGTGTTGAATCGATTGTCTCTCTACTGCATGTTGAATGCAGCATTAGTCTGAATATGACAACCGAGGAGGAAATTCGGCGCGCAGGCACATATACTGCAACGAGAGTCCTTGATCTTATCAACGGACTACCGTGAGCTGCGAAAAAGCCACGTACTTGTAAGAAAAGAGTCCGAAAAAGCAGCTGACCTCCTTCCCCAGCCTATAGGCATCCAGAGCGCTTCCGCTCGGCTGCCTAAGGGCGGGGAGTTGGGGCAGCCCAGCATATGTTGCAGCGCACCTCGCTGCAACTCGTGCTGCACGGCAGCCCCATGCCTGCGCACATTCAAGCCCCCTTTGCTGCATGTACTAACTCAATAGCCAATTGCTGAATACACCCTTCTCCGTTGGTAGGTAGTCTACGCACCAGTCAGTGTACACGTCTGAAGCGCACGTCTGAACGTCTCAACTGTTGGGCCGTGCACGTAGTGCACGGCGCGATTCTACGTAAGGCGTGCTACATCTGCCCCGCCTCGCCCGCAGAAGGCACACGCCCCCGTGTGCTGTGGTACGAGGGATGAATGGAAAAAATAGGAAAAGAAAACAAAGAGAACAAATGAGCTAGCCAAAACCCCTTCTTGTTTAGTGGGTTAGGTCCCAGGAGGTTTCTGGGAGATTTCAATGCTGTGTTTTATCGTGAAAAAGAGACTGGAGATGCTCCGTTGGTGTAGACTTACAGAGTTGCTCCTCAGACACCCATTCTGTATGCTTTCCGCCTGCCCATCGAACTAAATATTCCCGTTTTTTGCTGACCTCTGCGCGTTGTTAAACGATTGTCGAGGACCTCCGCCTCCCCCAGCTGCTCTCTCTCCCTGTGACGCTCCTTTTGTTGACTGCAAATGGTACGAGGATATTTTAGGGATTCTCGAAACTTCTTTAGAAAACCAACATTTATCGTATGATGGCATTTCCAGTTTGGTGGTAAATCCACAATATAAGCCAATGCATTGACACGAGAACGGACCGCGAACGGTCCTACCCATCGCATAGCAGACTTCCTTGGCTGCTCGCCCCCCTGCGCGCTACGGAGGGCGTGCGAATCGACAATAACCAGGTCGCCTGGGTTGAAAGTGATAGCGGAACGTCGTTTGTCGTAATTTCTAGCCTGGTGTTCCTGTGCTTTCTTCATACATTCCCGCGCTGCTGCTAGCTATGTGCGAAACTCTGAGGCCGCATTTATACGGGGCTGGCTGTCGACCGCCAGGTCTAGGACAGGGCCAGCCAACGGCGTTTCGGTGTAAACGAGAGACGCCGGGGAACGACGGATAGAAGAGTGTACCGTTGTATTATAAACCCATTCTGCACAAGGAAGGAAATCAAGCCACTTTGCTGTGTTCTTCTGAATGTAGAGCCGTAAATACTGAGCCAGCGTGCGGTTGGTGCGTTCCGTTTTGGCCGTCTGCTTCCGGATGGTTCGCGGTGGTCATATTGTGGTCTATGCTGATTTGTTTCATACGTTCTTGCCGGAATGCGCTGATAAGCTTCGGATCTCTGTCAGTTATGATACTTTTTGGGAAACTGTCGTGCTTTCACAGGTTATTAATGAATAACTGCCCTACTCCCTCAGCGGTAATAGAGCTTGAACAGGGAATGAAGTGGGCATACATGCTGAGTCTGTCCACAACCACATAGATACTATCGCAGCCTCTTACTGAAGGTAGGCCTACTAAGAAAACCATTGAGATATCCGTCCAGACCCGTTCAGAGATCGGAAGACTCTGAAGAAGGCCGGGTTTGAGGGTGTTCCGCGGCTTATGCTGCTGAGACTCCGGGCAAGTGAGACGTATTCCTCGGCTGAGGGACGCATCCTAGGTCACCGAAAGGTCCTTGCCACTCGTTTTACTCTTGTATTTACTTCACCATGGCCCGCTAAAGCATGATCATGCATTTTCCTGTGGGACGCGATGCAAGAACGTATAACCGACGGAGTCCACGTTTTGTCTAGTACCACAAGAGAATGTCATCCGTGCTATAGTGCTTCACACGTTGTCCGTTGTTGAGTTTAGCGAGAACTGCTGCTGCATGAGAATCTAATGAGTAAGAAGAACGCAATTTAGAAAACGAGAGTCTTCGCATATAAGAGTGGTTGCAGAACACAG
>CAJFCY010000253.1:0-20162 GCA_904066265.1 Eimeria zaria | reverse complement strand
ATATATATATATATATATATATATATATAGGACCCCCAAACATTCTATGCCTCTTAAGGCTACTACGTTCTCTATATCTCCCTTCTGTCTCCTCCAGCCATCAAGTTCCCTCTATCTGCCTCCTCTAGCCTTTAAGCTGTATGTGTCTCGTATTTGTCTCCTACAGTATTTCAGCTGTCTCTGTCTCCTATCTGTCTCTTATAGCCTTTATGTTGTGTGTGTCTCCTGTCGCTATCCCACAGAATTTAAGGTGTCTCTTTCTCCTACCTGTCCATCATAGCCTTTAAGCTGTCTCTGCATCCTATCTGTATTCTATAGCCTTTAAGCTGTCTCTGTCTCCCATATGCATAATACAGCCTTTAAGCTGTCTCTGTATCCTAACTGTATTCTGTAGCCTTTAATCTGTCTCTGTCTCATATCTGTCCCCCACGGCTTTTACGCTGTCTCCGTCCCCTATCTGTCTGGTATAGCCTTTAATCTTTCCATCTCCTACCTGTCTCCTATACGCTTCAAGCTGTCTCTGTCTCTTATCTGTCCACTACACCCTGTAAACTGTCTCCTTCCGCTGCCTGTGCCCCATAGACTTTATGCTGTCTCCCTCTATTATCTGTCCACCATAATCTCTAAGCTGTCTTCACCTCCTATCCGTCCCCCAAAGCTTTTAAGCTGTTTTTGTCTCCTATCTGTCCCCCATAGCCTCTAAGCTGCCTCCGTCTCCTATCTGTACAGTATAGCCTTTAGGGTGTCTCTGTCTCTCACCTGTTCCCCACACCCTTTATGCTGTCGCTGTCTCCTATCCGTCTCCCACACCCTTTATGCTGTGTCCGTCCCCTATCTGTACAGTACAGCGTTTACGCTGACTGCGTCTACTCTCCGCTCCTCACACCCTTTAAGCTGTCTCCGTCTTCTATTTTGTCTGTTATAGACTTTAAGCTGTCTCCGTCTCTTATCTGTCTCCTATACCCTTTAAGCTGTCTCTGTCTCCTACCTGTATAATACAGCCTTTAATTTGACTCTGTCTCCAATCCGTCACCCATACCCTTTAAGCTGTCTCTGTCTCCTACCTGTATAATACAGCCTTTGAGGTGCCTCCGCCTTCTATCTGCCTGCTATAGCCTTTAAGCTGTCTGTGTCTCCTATCTGTATAATACGGCCTTTAAGTTGCTTCCGCCTCCCATCTGTCTCCTCTAGCCTTTAAGCTGTCCCTGTCTCCTATCTGTATAATACGGCCTTTAAGGCGTATCCGCCTCTTATCTGTCTCCTCTAGCCTTTAAGCTGTCTCTGTCTCCTATCTGTATAATACAGTATATAAGGTGTATCCGCCTCCTATCTGCCTCCTATAGCCTTTACGCTGTCTGTGTCTCCTATCTGTATAATACAGCCTCTAAGCTCTCTCCTATCTGTGTCCTGTAGCCTTTAGGCTGTCCCTGTCTCCTACCTGTCTCCTATGGCGTTAAAGCTGCCACTGTCACCTGCCTGCTACAGACTTTAAGCTGCCTCTGTCTCTTATCTGTCTCCTATAGACTGTAAGCAGTATCTGTCTCCTATCTGTCTCCTCTAGCCTTTAAGCTGTTACTGCCTCCCCTCTGTCTCCATTTACAGCCACGAAGCTGTCTCCGTCTCTTCTAACAGTTAGCGTATCTCTCTTACAACCCCAGTACTATCTCTGTCTCTCACAGCCGTCAACATGTCTCTTTATTGGGCGTAAGGAGACAGGGGACAGGTAAGGAGGAGACACAAGAGAGGAGACAGAACCCATATGAAAGGAGACACACGAAAGGAGATAGAAGACAGGAGAAAGAAGACAGAAGAAGGGAGACGTGAGACATAACAAAGGAGACAGAATAGAGAAGACATGGTAAAGGAGATAGAATGAAGGGGACAAAGAAAAGGAGACAATAAAGGAGACAGTTGACAGTAGATAGACGAAAGGAGACAGAAGAAAGGCTTAAAGGTGTTGATAGACAAAATGATGTTATGTTATTATTGTTTTGCCAACTCAAACGCAGCAAGAAGAAACAAGAGAAAGAGAAAGTAAAAGAAAGTAAACAGAAAGATAAGAATAACAATGAGCACGAGCTGCGAGTAGCCGCCACAGCAACAACACCTGCTGCTGCCTGCTGCTGCTGCTGCTGCTGCAGTTGCCGCTGCAGCTGCTGCTGCAGCTGCTGCTGCAGAGGCAGAAAAGCCCGAGAAGCAAAACTAAAGACAACAACAACAGGGTAACACAACCCCACCACTTGCACACAGACACACAGAGGAGACACCTCGGCGAAGACAGGCAAACCGCTGCAGGCGCTACGAGGGGGGCTTGCTTTCTGCTGCTGCTGCTGAGGCCGCTGGGGAAGAGGAGGATGCCCTCGAAGGAGACGCTGCTGCTTCTGATGAAGGTGCTGCTGCTGCTGCATTATCTGTCGGTTGCTTGGATGCAGAAGCTCCCTCCCGCTGTACAGACACTCGAAGTGGCTTTGATGAGCCCGACGAACGCCACGCAGACGCAGCAGCAGCAAACCGATGCGACTCATTCATGTGTGTTTGCTGCTGCTGCTGCTGATGCGACAACTCCTGTCTCTTCAGAGCTGCCTGACGAGCTCGTCGTTCTCTCGCAGGCCCGGAGGCTCCCGCACCTTCTACCTGTTTCCGGCCTCCAGCCACTTGCTGCTGCTGCTGCTGCTGCTCGTGCTGCTGTTGCTGCTGCTGCGGAGGTGGGTCTACGCCTTGTGAAGGCTCCTGATCCAATGAATGCTCGGGGGCCCCTGTGCTGCTTCTGCTGCGGGGCCCCCCTCGGGAAACACTTCGTGTTGCGCGTCCTTTAAGCTTGATGGGTCCTTCCCCACTGGTTGCTGTTGTTGCTGCTGTTGTTGCTGCTGCTGTTGCTGCGCTGCCTGGCCTGCTAGACTGGGTATGCGAATGCTGCTGCTGTCTGTGCAGCAGCAACAACCTCTGAGCTGGGGTTTGAGCTTCGAAAGTTTCTTGAGGGCCTCCACCTCCTGAACTAGAGAGAGAACCAGCAGCAGCAGGAGCTGCTGTTGCTGCTGCTGCACTCTTTGTAGACTCCTGACTTCCCTGGTAGGAGTTCGTCCACCGGCCAGAGCGCGCTCTAGGAGTTGCTGTTGTTGCAGCTGCAGGTACAGCAGCAGCAGCAGTAGGAGATACCCCTGTTGCTGTTGCAGCCGTTGCTGCTCCTGAGTCTGGGCCTGCAGCGTCTACAACTGCGGACTTCCCCTCGCCCCTGCTGCTGCTGCTACTGCTGCTGCTGCTGCTGCTGCGAGGATGAGCCCCATTAGAAGCAGATACAAGCCGAGAAGAAGGCGTTGGAGGGCATCCTTCTGCTGCTCGTTCTGCTGCTGCTGCTTCTTCAAGTCGTCGGGCTGCCTGCCGCTCTTGCTCTGCCTGCAGCAGCACCAAAGCAGCATTGCAGCAGCACCAATGTACCATTCAACCAGCAGCAAGAGCCACATCACAGCAGCAGCCAAGCAGCAGCGGCGCAGCACCACATCAGCAGGGAAGCAGCACTGAGAGCAGCACCAAATCAGCAGATCCACAGCAAACTAGCATAAAGACAGTATCACATTACCAGCAGCAGCAGCAGCAGCAACAGCAAATGCATGCAACGAAGTTTAATATTTGTGTTGAATGCTGTGCTGCTTTGTCTGCAGCAACTGGACTGTCTCCTTGCTGTCTCTAAACTCCTCACTATTCGGTGTCTCTTCTCCACTTCACGGTTGTTAGCGCTAATAACCTGAATACGGCGATCGAGGGCCTCCTCCTGCTGCACATCCCGCTGCCGGGGAGCAGCAGCAGCAGCAGCAGAAGCAGAAGCAGCAGAAACAGGGGGGCCCCCAAGGCCACCTCCTGAGGCGCGTCCATGCCCTAAACACACATCCACACATGCACAACCAACAAACCATGCATAATGCTGCTCCAGCTGGGGTTGCTGCGGCTGCTGCTGCTGCTGCTGCTGCTGCTGCTGCTGCTGTCGCTGCTGGTGCTGTTGTTGCTATCCTGTTGCTCCTGATCCTGCCGTTGCAGCAGCAGCAACTGCTGCTGTTGCTGCTGTTGTCACTGCTACGCACCTGTTGCTGAAGAGGGCCCCATGCGGGGGCCCCTGCCACCTTCTAGGGGCCCCGGATAGCCTTCGCTACTGCCCCCCCCAAACCGACTTTGCTGCTGACGCCCACCTCTCCGTGGCTTCTGCTGCTGCTGCTGCTGCTGAGGCTGCTGCGGCTGCTGCTGCTGCTGCTGCGACGAATCAGATGGGTATTGCCGTGCAGGCCCTCGCTCGTGTCTCTGCTGGTGTTGCGGCACTGCACCGACAGCTGTAGCAGCAGTAGCCCCTGCTGCTGCAGCTGAATGCCTCTGCTGCCCTTCACTTCGCATCTGTTGCTGTTGCTGTTGCTGCTGCCTGTCTCCCTCTGGCTGGCTGCTGCGGCGCTGCAGCGAATGACCTCCTGGGGGTGTTCCTCTCGAGTCGTGAATAGGGGCTCTGCCGTGCTGTCGACGCGGCCCTTGCTGCTGCTGCTGTTGCTGCTGCTGCAGCGGATGGCCGCCGCTGTGCTGCTGCATCCGAGCAGCAGGCAATGCAGCACCACAGTCAGGACTCCTACATGGGATATTCCCACCGACATGCTGCTGCTGCTGCTGCTGCTGCTGCTGTTGCTGCTGCTGTGAAGCGTGACTTGGGCAGAAATCTGTTGCCGGAGCTGCAGGCGGAAGAGGTGTAGCACCAGTAGCAGCACCAGCGCCAGCTGCTGCTGCTGCAGCTGTTGCTGCAGGTCCAACATCTGCTGCGCTACTTCTGTTAGCTCTGCCCCCTCTACTGCGAGTGTTGCTGAGTCTGTGCGACCCTTGTGCTGTCTGTCGAGGTCTGTGATTATCGGTTGTCCTTTGCTGTTGCTGCTGCTGCTGCTGCTGCTGCGGTGGCAGTTGCTGCTGCTGCTGCTGCTGCAGCGGCGGTGGTTCATCTGACTGGCTACGGGCTTGCTGCTGCTTGTGCTGCTTTTGCTGTTGCTGCTGCTCAGCAGGGCGCGTGAGCTCTCCATCGTACATTTTGTGTGAATGCTGTGGCTGGGCTGGATCCGTAGCAGCAACAGCAGCAACTGCTGCTGTTGCTGCAGATGGGCCTTTGCCCTCGCCAGGGACTGAGTGCTGCTGCTGGTCTCGCTGCCGTTGCTGTTCGGTTTGCAGCAGCTGCTGCTGCAGATCCTGATGCTGCGTCTGCTTTGCCTGCTCATGCAGCTTCTGTTGTTGCTGCAGCTGTTGCTGCTGCAGTGCCTGCAGATGCTGCTGCTGTTGCAGCTGCTGCATCTGGGGCAGCAAAGCAGCAGGAACCCCGTATGCAGCTGACAGCTTTGCTTGTTGCGCTAGTGTATATGCGTACGGCTGCTGCTGCAGATAGGGGTCTTGCTGCTGCATATGCTGCTGCAGTTGCTGCAGCTGTAACTGTTGCTGCAACACCAAGGCCTGCTGCTGCTGCAGCTCTATCGGAGACCCGCCTGGCTGCTGCATTGCATAGAGCATTGGCATTTGCATTTGCTGCAGCTGTTGCTGCTGCAACTGCTGCTGCTGCATTTGCTGCAACTGCTGCTGCTGCAGCTGCTGCTGGTCGAGGCTCCCTAGAGGTGTAAGATCGCTAAGACAATAGGGGGGGAGAGGCCCCAGCTGTGTAGCTACACCCATCTGCTGCAGCTGCTGCAGATGTTGCAGGTGCTGCAACGCGGTATTTGTTGCTGCTGCTGCAGCGGGTGTAAGACTGCCATACAAGGAGGGTGCGGCAGCAGCAGCTGCTGCTGCATACGCCGCTTCATACGCAGCAACACTACTGCTGTATGGATCTAGGACCTGTTGCTGCTGCAGGTGCTGCTGCTGCTGCAGAAGCTGCTGGTGCTGTGCGTGCTGCTGCTGAAGTAAATGCTGCTGATGTCTTGTCTCCTCCTCCTGCTGCCTAGAAACAGCAGCTGCAACACTTAGCTGATAACTATCTCTAGTATACGGTGCTGCAGCAGCTTGCTGGCCTGTGTGAGGCCCCTGAAGCTGCTGGGTGTAGGGTTCTTCTGCTTCGTTAGGCGCGGCGCTCTGCTGTTGCCGCTGCTGCTGCTGCTGCTGCTTCTTAGAACCCTCTGAGCGCCAGCCCTCCTTGGATCCCCGCTGCTGCCGCGCTGGGGGGCCCTCGCCTCCCCCTGCTGCTGCTCGGCCGCCTCTTCGGGGCCCCTGCGTCCCGTCTCCTGCGTACGGCATTGGCTGGGCAGCAGACGCACACAAACAGCACACAAACCCTGTTGCAGAAGCTGCAGCAGTACCAGCAGCAGTAGCAACAGCAAGAGCGGCAGCAGCAGCGGCAGCGGCGCTGCTGCTTCGTGTAGTAACTGCTACTGCTGATGCTGCTTCCTCTGCTGCTGCCACTACTGCTGCTGCCACTACTGCTGCTGTTGTTGCCCTCTCTGAAAGGCCCGCGCGTCTTCTGTCTCTACATGCAGCGCTACCTCAGCATATTCTGTTAGGAGCTATACTGCAGCACAATACTGGCCTGCAACACCCACACTAGCACTGCAGGAGCAGCAGCAGGAGCAGCAGGAGGAGCAGCAACAGGAGCAGCAGCAGCAGGAAGGGTGGATAGTATATACGTACACCTGAGGGCTGACGACACAACTAGAACTGCAGCAACTTCTGCAGTCGTATTCAAAATGCTTTTGTGTGTTGCTGCTGCAAGTGCTGCAGCAGCAGCGGCAGCAACAGCCGCCCCCTTGTTGCAGGGGGGGCCTACAAGGATAGAGACAGTGGTGTTCTTATAGCTGCTGAAGCTGCTGCAACGAAGGTCACCTATTGAGCTTGTCTTTAAGGTGATGTCTCTCACGAACTGTCTCCTTTTATGGGGGCCCCTTGCATGCGTTGCAGCTGCTCGGGGGCCCCGCTACGAGCACCTGCTGCTGCTGCTGCTGCTGCTGCTGTGCCGCTGCTGCCCCCGCAGCAGCAAGCATTGGGGCTGAGCAAGGATGTCCTTTTCTTTGAATATAATGTATAATGTTGCTTTCTGTTTAATTACAAATTATCTTCTTTTGATTTCTGAGGCTTCAACTCACCTCATTAGTTGGTTTTGCTGCTGCGTTGCAGCGCAGCAGCAGCAACACGGCAGCTGTCCCTTCTTGGTGTTTGTTTCTTAGCTTTAGGCTACCATTTAGCTGCAGTATTACACTGCATGCAGATCTTATTCTTTATAATATGACAAAAGCTTCTGTTCATAGAAAGAGAGGGCTGCTATAGACTCCCCATATAGATAAGGAGGCAGTAACATACATGTGTGCTTCGCTTAGTGGCTTACCTCCCCTTTACCTCCTTTCTAGCTGCTTGTACTGTAGATTGACCGCTTTATTAAGTGACAGCTATCTCTTTGTAGACAGGAAAGTCACAGCATGCTGGTGATAGGGATACTGGCGCCGCAGTAGCTAGGCATGCGGGAGAGCAGCGTACAGGCTGCGCTAGGCTAGGGAGCCTGGCGCTTGTAACTGTAGTGAAGGTCTTCGATGTTAAACAGAGTCTAAAACAGTCAAAGCACTTGAGGTGAGGATTCTCAGAAGCGGTTGGCTGCCCAAGCACACATAGTGATACAAAGGCCGAGTGCGCGGGAGTAGGCAAGTTCTCGTGTTACTGGGTTGCTGAATCTTGTACGGCAACTCCGGCTGGTATAAGACTGCAGATGCAAAAGTAGACGAGCGAGCTTTCAGTGTGTGTCGGAGCATGGTATATGATTGTTAAACACTTGATTGGCTAGCCCTATGTAGCTAGCCTACACACAGGTAGAAGTGCATTCGCCCGCTACAGAGAAACAGCTTCACATCTGCCCCCTCGGTTTTCTCAAACGAATACATAACTTTTGTGCCTGAATGTTCAACAAGGAGTGAGTTCAACGATGGGGAGAACGGAATGTAGCAAGCTTTGGTTGACGTTGTGAGTTGTATCTCTACTTGCATGCAGGCTGCATTTTAAGGGCCAAGTAGGCGTTCAGCATCTGTCTGTAGTTTTAGTACATACAACAACAAAGGGGGGTATTGTGCGCCTGTGTAAGGGGGTGCTGAGCACTGAAAGCGATAGAGGCGTGTTGCAACTAGCTTCAAGCCAGAACGTCGCCCTTGGCCCAAGCACCATAGGGCCGAAAAGGAGAATCAACCGCTCTTAGGAAGTTATAATCTTAATGATTTTGAGCTAATTACTGCTAGTAACAGCCCTTGAATACGATCGAGGAGTCTCGTTGTAGCATGTCCTACGTGCAGTTGGGACGTGTACACCAACTGGTGCGTAGACTACCTACTAATGGAGAAGGAAGTGTTCAACAATTGCCTGTTGTCTGCCCTCATGCGGGGATGCAACAGACGAATGGAAGTGCAGAGCAGAAATAAACACATTTTCTGCATTGTATCCAGGGGAAAGTTCATGTTCAACAAAAACTCTTCATGGAGAATGCCTCCGGTTCTGCCGGACATCCAAATACGATGGACGCCGCGATGCAGATGCAGTGGAGGACTTCCTAGCTTCCCTGGACTGGTATCTGCGTCTCCAAAACGCACCTGAAGAATTACAACCAGTATTGGCATATTCTTTATGAGAGGGGGCCGCACGACGATAGTGGCTCCACCTAGCCAAAGGTTCCAACTTCCCGGAGCATATAAGGACCATGGAGGCTTCCCGCACAGGATTATGGTGCAGGTATATTCCTTGGTCTACAAGGGAACAAGCTCTAGCGGATATGAGAAAAATGAAGCAGGTAACGTTATAGATAGAACGCTATATTGAGAAATATGAGAAACTGGTGATCAGAACCCCAGCGGTAGACCAGGAGCTTCTGTATAATTGGTTCATCGCAGGGCTATCTCCAGGAGAGTGTCAATCCGTAACCGGTTGACCGGGAGAGAGGGAATTCCAAGGAGTTAAGGCTGAACTTTCCCAGATGATGGAATATCTCCGCATAAAAGAAAGAAAAAAATGCAACTCCAGCAGCTCTAGCTGAGAAGGGAGAGAGCGCATTTAGAAACGATTCGTATCTGGAACCTATGGATATTGAAGCTGTTAACGCCACAGCAGCTTCGAAGGGAACCAGAAGCAGTAGCTGACGACAGCCAATGAATTCCGTACCCAAAAAACCAGAAAGACGTCCTGAATAGCGCATCTGCTTCTTTTGCAATAAACAAGGTCATATATTCCGCGATTGAAGACGAATAAAAAGGACAAAGGACTTGGAGAAGCAGGACTTTGAGCAGCGCCGCCAAGGGAACAAACAGAGGGGTCAGGGAAACTTTCGGGCCCCCACGCCACGTGCGACGCAGTGATGGGGCCTAAAGAAGTGATAGCCGCACCTGGAGACCCCCCTCGGGTCAATTCAGTGCTTATACAAGTTCGTATTAACGGTCGGGAGCTGACTGCGCTAATTGATACGAGATGCGAAGTGAACATTCCTTCGGGAGCCACTGCTCGGAGGTGCAATCTGACTGTTCATTCGTTGGGGAAGTATCTGCGACTACACTTCGCAAATGGTAGACAGAACAGCAGAATTGGCAAAAACAGAGGTGTACAATGTGACCTTAAGTCCGGAATGGGTCACGCTGCTATGATACGGGACTTCTATGTTGGACAAGTTCACCACGACATGATCCTAGGTGTGCGTAGGTGATCCAGTAGAGGGCGCGCATGCGCCCCCCTGATAACACTGTCGAGGCCTAAGTGCCAGGAAATACTGAGAGAGTGCACCTCTCAGCACTTCCAACAGCCTTTACGTCCTCAACTGTGCGAGGAGTCGAGGTAGTGTCTCACAGAAAGGGGGAAAATGAGGCTTCAACGCAGCGCAGAGGCGCTGCAGAATGGGATGGAGAATTTCATGCACTCCGTCGTGATGGTCTTGCCAAGACTGCAGTTTTTGGAAATTCGATCCAGTTAACACCCGCGGAACAGCAGAAATGGGCACAATTGAAGGAAGAGTTCTCAGATGTACTAAATATGCAAGAGTTACCGGCGGGCTGGCCACCCGCTACGCGCTCAGTGCACCGCATTGAAATCATCCCTGGAGTAGCCCCAAGCCTTGTTCCAAGGTACTGGCGACCCCCTCAACTTGAGGAGGAAACTGAGTGCAAGCAGATGAATTGTGAAGAAAAGGCAAGGTTCACCCGTCAACTAGCGCGTTTGGACATAACCCGGTGTTGGCAACGAAAAAGGGCGGAAGATGGCGCATGTGCGTCGACTTCAAGCCACTCAACAAAATCACGGTGAAACAGAAGTTCCCGACGCCCAGGATCGACGAACTTCTCGATCGTTTGCATGGTTCCGCAGTATATTCACCATTTGCTTCCGCTAAGGCGTTTTTGCAGATCCCAATACACCCGGATGACAGACATAAGACTGCGTTTCATACCCGTACACGTAAACTAGAGTATACATGTATGCCCTTTTGGCTCGTGAATGCACCTGCCGAACTGCAGCAACAGGTCAATCACTACTTTCTGGGACCAATCAATGAAGGATGGATGATAATATACGTGGATGATGTACTTGTGTTCAACCGTAATGTGCAAGAGCACTTACAGCATTTGCCGAGCACTTACAGCATTTGCGGCGTGCTCTGCAACTGCTTCGCGAGAAGCAGTGGTTTGTGAAAGCACAGGAGTGTTCGTTTTTCATGCAAACAATCAGCTTCTTATGTTTTCGTGTTTCTGCAGCAGGAGTTGAACCGGACCCAGCGAAGATAGAGGCGACTTGCACGTGGCCCCTTCCTCTGTACACCAGGACGGATGTACAGAAGTTTCTCGGCCTCGCCTCCAACTATCACAACTTCATTCCTGGATTCGCTCGCATTGCTGTTCCTCTAACGGATCTACTTAAAACGGACAAGCAACTTGTTTGTACGGAGAGTAAAGACGAAGCCGCAAGAAGCCTCATTCAACACCTCACATCGTTCCCGGTGCTGGCGCTCCCTGATTTCGAGAAAGCGTTTTTCCTAACAGCCGACGCCACTGACACAGCAGTAGGGGTAATGCTTTCTCAGCAGGCTATAGACTCGAAAAAAAGACCAAAAAATCGCCTGCTACTCACATCGTTTCACGGAAAGGGAGCAGAAGTATCCGGTACGTGAAAAGGAACTCTATGCGGTCTAGTAGGGGATAAAAAAGTGTCGGCATTACCTAAACGGTAGACATTTCACTATTAAAACGTATCGTCAATCTCTAACGCACCTCAAGAAGAGTTTTCAGGACTATGATAATGAAAGAGTTGTCAGGTGGCTTTGCCGGCTGGCGCAGTACGATTTCACTGTCAAGTATATCAAGGGCATCACCAATGTGGTCGCCAACGCCCTCGCACGACGTGCCCCTGGCCAGACACTGTGTTTTGCAACCGCACTTATATGCGAAAACTCTCGTTTTCTTTCTAAATTGAGTTCTTCTTACTCATTAGATTCTCATGCAGAGGCGATTCTCGCTAAGCTCAGCAACGGATGAGGGTCCAAGCATTACAGCACGGACGACAATCTCTTGTGGTACCAGACGAAACGTGGCCTCCGTCGGTCATACGTTCCTGCTTCGCTTCGTAGAGAAGTTTTGAGGGAAATGCACGATCATGCTTTAGCGGGCCATGGTGAAGTAAATACGGCAGTAGAACGAGTGGCAAGGACCTTTTGGTGGCCTAGGATGCGCCCCTCAGCGGGGGAATATGTCTTCACTTGCCCGGAGTGTCAGCAGCATAAGCCGCGAAACACCCTCAAGCCCGGCCTCCTTCAGAGTCTTTCGATCCCCAAGCGGATCTGGATGGATATCTCAATGGATTTTATAATAGGTTTACCTTCAGCAAGAGGCTGCGATAGTATCTACGTGGTTGTTGACAAACTCAGCAAGTACGCCCACTTCATTCTCCATTCAAGCTCGGTTACCGCTGAGGGAGTGTAGCATGCCCTACGTGCAGCTGAGACATATACACCCACTGGAGCGCTGACTACCTACTAAAGAAGAAGGAAGTGTTCAACAATTGCCTATTGAGTTAGTTCATGCACCAAAAGGGGGGCTTGGATGTCTCTAGATATGGGGCTGCCGTGCAGCACGAGTTGTAACGAGGTGCGCTGCAACACATGCCAGGATGCCCCACCTCCCTGTGCATAGGCAGCCGAGCGGCAGCGCTACGGATGCCTATAGACTGGAGAAGGAGGTTAGCTGCTTTTACGGACTCTTTGCTTATAAGTATTTGGCTTTTTCGCAGCTCACGATAGTCCTCTGTTATGATCAAGGGCTCTCGTTCCATCAATGCACGCTGCTTGTTTCATGGAGGCGACTGCAAGCGGGACCATGGACAGCGCATGGTAAACATGGCCAGCGTAAAAGCTTTATTTGACAAGTACATAGCCAGATGGATATACGGACTCGCTTTAATACCTAAATTGTGTATTCACTTAATTATTATCCCACTGATGCATTCCCTTTCCCCTCTGCTGATGGCTAGCTGTGTAACGAGAGTCCTTGATCTTAACAGAAGACTATCGTGAGCTGCGAAAAATCTAAGTACTTTTAAGACAAGAGTCCGTAAAGCAGCTAACTTTCTTCCCCAGGGCGTAGGCAACCATAGCGCTGACGCTCAGCTTCCTACGGGGAGTTGCGGCAGCCCGCCATGTGTTGCAGCGCAGTTCGCTGCAACTCTTGCTGCTCGGCAGCCCCATATGTAGGCACATCCAAGCCCCCTTTTGCTGCATGAACTAACTCAATAGGCAATTGCTGAACACATCCTTTTCCGTTGGTAGGTAGTCTGCGCACCAGTCGGTGTACACGTCTCTACTGCACGTAGGGCGCACGCCTCAACGTCTCAACTGCACGTAGGGCATGCTACAAGCTGGAAGCTGCGTATAACATATTTTGGGTTTGTTACATCGCATGACAGCCTTCGGATAAGGTAGAGGACTCTCACTTGACTTGTTAGTGTCGGGTCCTTTTGAAAAAACAGGCACCGCCAGCACCCAGAGGTGTGCGTATCGCATGCGCTCCCATGGCCCTTGCGTAGTTAGCATTATCTGCAGCGACGCGCACAGCAACGCATGTCAGACTGTCTTGTCTCCGCTTTCGGGCTACGGCCGGGGCCATCTCACTGTGCAGACTTTTATCATGAGTCTTTTGCGACAATTGTATTTAATATTGTCGCAATTAGCTCACTCACTTTGCCTTCATTGTTATTCACATGATTTTAACTACCTTGTCTCTATTGTTGTCTATATTCTCGCATAAATTTAGAGTCTATTGTACTCCGCACAGACCCTAGCATAAGATAGAGACGCGTGTGTATACAGACACACGAACATCATGCAGACTCTGTAGTAAATATAAATAATAAGAGAGCTGAGGGAAATAGTATGTAAATGCAAACGGCAATATTTGGGCAAACCGAGACAAAAGCAATAAACAACTGCAGCAAACCCCATTAAAAGTAATGACAAACAAAACCAATAAACACTTGCACTTGTAAATATTGAGATAATATATTTTGTGTAATTTTCTTCATGTGTAGATACACTTTAAATACACTACCTCTATACTTACGCCTACACATGCACTTATTATAAACCCCTTTACTTATAATAAGTCTTTAATCAACAACAAACCACAGCAACAATAACAACTCTAAAGAGATGCAAATGGGGGGCCCCCTTGCTGGGGGCCCCATGGGGGGCCCCCTTAAGGTAAGCATTGCAAGGAGGTATGTGTATGTAGGCGTAGCTGGTTATTAATATATTTTTTCATTTGTACATGTATTTTTATGTTTCTTTTCGTTTGGCTGCTCTTTACACATAATATACTGCCTCCTCAGAGGCTCAGACTCCTGTATGCATCATACATGAAGCTGAGGTGTATAGACAGCTCTTGTACCTGATCTGGTGCAGCAGCATAGCAGCGGAGGCTTAAGGGCCCCTGCGGTGTCTGTACACCTGCGGGGGCCCTTCGCTCTACCTGTTCAGAGCCGTTCCTGTTGCTGCTTCAGCAGCTGTCTGCCTCGCTCTATCTTTCCGTCGCTGTCTGCCTCTGTTTATTAGTGTGTCTCCTTTGTTGTTTGCTGCTCTTCCTCCTTCTGTTCCGAGAGGCAAGACTTGCTGCATGCATCTGCTTGCAAGGGGGCCCCCTTGGCTGGGGGCCCCCCGCGACACCCCGAGGGCACTAATGGGGGGTTCTGAGGAGCCGCAGAAACGCAGAAAGTATCACATACAGGAGTCTTCTCAACAGCAGCAGCAGCAGCAACAACAGCAACAGCAACAGCAACAGCAGCAGCAAAGGGAAGGTTTGACTGCGTCCCCTCAGTCTCAGTTGCGCATGCAAGTGGTGTCTCGTTACAGCCTCAGAGGTCAGAGGGCCCTACACTGCAGCACAGGTGCTGCAGCAGACCCAAAAGACAACCTGCCTGCTGCTGCTGCTGCTGCTGTTGCTGCTTCTGGTGCTTCTCCGAACGTGCACCGCAGAGGCAACAGCAACAGCAGCTGGAACAGCAGCAGCGCAAATGCCAGTAGCAACAGCAGGAGTATCAGCCACAGTCAAGGGAACGGCAGCAGTAGCAGCAGTAGTAGCAGCAGCAGAAGCAGCAGTAGCAGCGGCAGCAGCAAGGGCAATGGCAGGCGCCCAGCCGCCGTGCCGACGACCAGCAACAGCAGCAGTTCCAGCCCATGCCGCCGTAGGAACAGCAGCAACAGCAGCAGCAACAACAACAGCAGCAGCAGCAGCAGGAGCGCCTCCCCCACCTGCCCTCTGTGCAGGGGCTCTTCAATCTTCCGGCACGGGTCGCGCTTAGAACGAAGGGAGGCGCTGCTGCAGCAGCATGGCTTGGGGGCCCTTGGGGGCCCTAGCAGCTTTGCGGCGACGGCTGCTGCTGCTGCTGCTGCAACGGCTGCTGCTGCCGATGCACGAGGGCAGAGGCAAATCCATAAACAGCAACAGCAGCAACAGCAACAACAACAACACCGCCCAACATCCAGTAGCAGCAGCAGCAGCAGCGGCACTCAGCAGCAGCAGCAGCAACGAGGGGTAGAGCAGCGGAGAGAAATCGAGGCTCTAAGGCGCTGTCTACTTAGCGGTTTGATGAAGAAAGAGAGACAACGCTATTTCTGTCCCTTTTGCTGCTGGCAAGAGGGTGCAGCAGCAGCAACAGCAGCAGCTGCTGCTGCAGAGAGCAACAGCAGCTGTTGCTTCCGTTTCATCCCGCGCAAGGGTCTCGAGGCCGAGGCAGCTAAACTGCAGCAGCTGCTGCAACAGCAGCAGCTAATTGATGTAGATGCCCTTGCAGAGGAGCAGCAACAACAATTTTTTGTAAAGCAGGAGCCGTTGCCCCATCCAAGCCTCAGCAGCAGCAACAACAACAGCAGCAGCTGCAGCAGCAGCAGCGGGTCGGAGGCCTTGCGTGTTGTATGCGAGGGGTTTGACTGTCGGGCGCTCAGCAACGAGGCGAAGTGGGCGGTGGCGGAGTTAGTGAAGGAAGGGTGTTTCATATCAACAGCTTTGCAGGCTGCTGCTGCAGTGCAGCAGCAGCAGCAGCAGCAACAACAACAACAACAACAACAACAGCAGCAGCAGCAGCAAAGGCAAAGGCAGCGGCAGCAGCACAACAGGCTGCATGGCCGTGGTGAAGCAAAGGAGGAAGCCCGAGGGCAGCACGAAAGTGCTGCAGATAAACGCAGCTCATTTGCTGCTGCATGCGCAGCAGCAGCAGCAGACATGGAGGCAGAGGCAGTAAATCAGCAGCTACTTGACCTGGGGGCCCTAAGAGCGCGAGAAGAAGCAGAGAACAACAGAGATAGAGCAGCGCAGCAGCAGCAGCAGCAGCTTGTCTGCAGCGCCCAGCCCTTATGGGAGCAGCACGGCTGTCTTTGTTCATTCCTAGAGGCAGCAAACCCCTCACTCTTTGAGGCCCTTACCTGCAGCAGCAGCAGCAGTAGCAGCATCAGGGGCAGGAGCCGGAGTAGCAGCAGCATCAGCAGCAGCAGCATCAGCAGGAGGTACAAAGATGAAGCGGCAGCGCAAGGCCGTGTGCTGCTGCAGCGGCTGTTTGACCTGCAGCAGCAGCTGCTGCGCAGCTACACGTTTGCTGCTCCTGTCTTTGTATGCCGGGCCGATGAGGAGGCTGGGCGTCTCCTTAGAGCCTTAAGAACAGCAGACACGGAGCAGCAGCAACACAACATCCACGACTGTCTTCTCATAGCCTCTGCAGCAGCAGCAGCTGCTGCTGCTTCTGCAGCTGCTGTTGATGCTGCTGCAGATGATACAGTTGCTGGTGAAGGAGGCGCAGCAGCTACGTTGAAACCACCAGTAGCAGCAGCAGCATCACCACCAGTAGCAGCAATAGCAACAGCTGGTGAGAAGCACATCAGCAGCAACGCCCTGCCACTGCTGCAGCAGAAGGGCCCCCAAGGGCCCGCAGAGGTATGGGAGGAGCAGCAGTGGCGTCTTAGCGAGCAGCAGCAGCACATGCTGCTGCTGCTGCAGCAGCAAGCGCAGCGCCTCTCGGTTTCTGAATTGCAATTAACCCTGGCTAGGGCATACTTTGAGCAGCAGGAAAAGGTGAGTTGGTGCTGCTTCTGCTGCTGTTGTATGCACTGCTGCTGCTCCTGCTGCTTCTGTAGTTGTTTTTGCTGCTGCTGCTGCAGTCTGAGTGTCTTGTATGCCTGCTGCTGCTGTTTCATTCTAAGGGTCGTACGAGTGTTTGCTGTGTTGTATATTCATCTTATTTTGCTGCTATTAGTATTTGTTTGCTGTTTGCCTTTCAGTCTGTCTCCCTTTCTGTCTCCCTTTCTGTCTCTCCATCTGTCTCCCTTTCTGTCTCTGTCTGTCTCTATCTGTCTCTATCTGTCTCTCTATGTGTCTCTATCTGTCCCTGTCTCTCCCTCTGCCTCTCCATCTGTCTCCTTTCCCGTCTCTCTTTTGTCTCTATCTGTCTCCCTCTCTCTGTCTCCCATTCTTTCTCTCCCTCTGTCTCTCTTTCTGTCTCCATCTGCCTCCACCTGTCTCCGTCTGTCTCTCCTCCCGTCTCCCTTTCTGTCTCTCTTTGTTTATATTTGTTTATCTTTGTTCGTCATTTGCTGTCTCTAACTATCTCCAACTGTCTCCACCTGTCTCTAACTGTCTCCAATTATCTCCAATTGTCTCTAAGTGTCTCTATGTGTCCCTCTTTTTTTATTTGTTTTTATTTGTTTTTATTTTTTGCGTTTATTTATTTGTTTTGTTTGTTTTTACATTTTTTTATTTTAATGATTTTCTGTTGTACTATTTGAAGCCCTTCTCCTGTGTCTCGTGTTGCTGCATACAACAACACAAGCAGCAGCAGCAGCAGCAGCAACAACAGAAGCAGAAGCAGCAGAAAACCAGCAACAGCAGCAACAGCAGAATACCAGCAGCAGCAGCAACAGCAGCAGCAGCAACAGCAGCAGCAGCAGAGTTCTCTATGTGCGTGTGTTGTGTTATCAGAATTTAATTGAGTCTGCTTTCTTTTCAAACTTGGGGTCTCTTGCGGCACCTTCTTTACTGCTGCTGCAACGGCAGCAGCTGCTGCTGCTGCTAGGCTGGTGGCTTCGCCTCAGTGCCTTCATATCCGGGGTAGCAGCAGAACTGCAGCAGCTGCTGTTGCTGCAACAGCATGCATTTGCTGCCGCTCAGCGTCAACAGAAGCACCAGATGGAACTCCACGAGCAAACGCAGCAACAGCAGCAGCAGCAGCAGCAGCAGCAGCAGCAAGTTGTATCGCTTGCTGATTTGCTGCTGCGCCCACATCCAACACTGGGGCCGTCGTACATACAGCTGCTGCTGCTGCATCCTAAAGACAGCAGTGCTGCTGCAGCAGTAGCCTCTGCAGCAGCAGAAACAGGCGCGAAGCTGGAGTCTCCAGTGCAGCAAGAACGGCATCCTAACAAGGCAGCAGCAGCAGCACCAACGCCAGCAGCAGCAACAACAGAAACAGCAGCAACAGCAGCATCAGCAACACCAATGGAAGTTGAGGAGATTTCTAGCGACGCTGACGACGGCTTAAACAGCAGCAGCAGCAGCAGCAGCAGCAGCAGCAGCAGCAGCCTTTCCCCCTGCTCGAGCAACAGGAACGTTAAAGAGGTCATTGTTGTGGGCAGCAGTAGCAGGAGCAGCAGCGGCAGCAGCAACGGCAGCAGCAACGGCAGCAGCAACGGCAGCGCTGATGAGGCTTGCGGCAACCTACGTGTTTGTAGGCCTCTTCAGGGCACCCAACGGCACTTGCCAGCGGCTTCTCGGCGCCGCCTTTGCAGCAGCAGCAGCAGCAGCTGCTGCAGCAGCAGGAACAGCAGCAGGAGCAGCAGCAGGAGCAGCAGCAGGTTGCATGCACTGGCTCGTTGTCTATCGGAGTGTTCTACAGCAGAGCAGCTTGCGACGAAGTTGTGGGGTGTCTCCTCTTCTTCTTCCTCGCTTCTGCCTCCTCTTGATAGCTGCTGCTGCTGGACTGTCTGTCTCCCCGATACCCCCGGCCTTAAGGGCCTTCAAGCAGCAGGAAGGGCCCTGCTTCCCCTGCAGCAGCAGCACCAGAAGCAACAGCAACAGCAGCAGCAGCAGCAACAGGAGCAGCAGCAGCAAGAAGGCGAGCTCTGTGCAAGCGATGCTTTAGCCCGCCTCTGGTATCTCACAGCAGACCCCTTTGCTGCTGAGTGCTGCTCCCCCAGAGTGCTGCAGGAAGACAAGCAGCAGCAACAAACTTCGGAGGCCCCTGGGGGCCCCTCAGGTGGCCCCCGAAGGAGCGCTGAGGGGCCTCGCCGGTGGAGTTTAGAGGTAATGTGCTGCTGCTCGCCTCTCCTTAAAGCTGCTGCAGTGCTTGCCATGTGCTTGGCTGTCTCCTCTTGTCTATCTGTCTCCTCTTGTCTGTCTGTCTCCTCTTGTCTGTCTGTCTCCTCTTGTTTATCTGTCCCCTCTCGTCTGTCTGTTTCCTCCCTTCTACCTGCCCCCTCTTGTCTGCCTACCTGTGTGTCCCCTCTTGTCTGTCTCCTGATTCCCCCCTTGCTGTCTCTCTTGCCTGTCTCCTTCGCTTGTCTCTCCAGGGGCTTCAACCTCTCGTTGCTGCGGGCTTATGGCTTCCAGCGATGGCTTTCGTGAGCCCGCAGCAGCAGCAGCAGCTACTGCAGCAACAGCAACAGCAGCAGCTGAGAGACCGTTTTCTGTGGGGCAGGCAGCAGCTGGTGCGTTGCATCTCTTTGCTGTTGCCACAGCAGCCCTGCTGCAGCAGCACCCCCTCACCTTCACCGACTCGTTCCCATTCCCTACGCAGCAGCAGCAGCAGCAGCCTTAGGAGCAATAGCAGCAGTAACAGCAGCAGCAGCAGCAGCAGCAGCAGTGTGGCTATGGACTGTCTGCCTGCCTTTCAGTGGCTACGGGGGGCCCTCAATGCTGTAAGAGAGGGTACAGAGCAGCACTTTCTGCAGGAGGCCCCCGATGACTTCAGTGCTGAGCTTCTCATTCCTTAATAAACATAAAATATAATACAATATAATATAATTATAATATATTTATTACAAACTAAATATATTATATTCAAGTAGATACACATGCTGTACCCATAGACACGTCACCCAGGCCCCCTAATGCTTCACAGCCATCAACATATAACACCCACGCATCAACCCCAGAGGGGCCCCTAGGGGGCCCCAGGGACCTCTTGAGGGGTTCTTGGATTTATGGGGGCCCCTAGAACGTGTGGGGGCCCCCGGGGCCCCGTCCGGGCCCCTATGCCTTTGGGCCACCCCCCGTTGGGTGAGGGGCCCCCATCATGGTAGGGGTTGGGGGCCCCCGGTTTAACGTGGAGAGTCCAGGGGGCCCCCGTTGTAGCCCGAAGGGTGATGGGGGCCCCCGCTGTAGCCAGAAGAGTGATGATGGGGGCCCCTCACCATAAGAAGTAGAGTCATGGGGCCCCCCTCCGCCCCGCTGTCCCCTGTCTCCTTTATTGAGTATCTTGTATGAAGCTGTCTCTTCAGCGACAGACTTTGTGCAGCCATTGATATTCCTTGACCTCTCAACATATTATATTTTTGATAACAATTATTATGTTTTATTATTATTATTATTAATATTATTATTATTATTATTATATTATAATTATTATATTATTATTGTTGTTTGTTGTTTTGTCTATAATATAATTATACTGTATAATACTGTTACTAC
>CAJFCY010000252.1:0-20262 GCA_904066265.1 Eimeria zaria | reverse complement strand
CCATTCGCACTCAACAAAAGGAGCGTCACAGGGAGAGAGAGCAGCTGGAGGTGACGGAGATCCTCGACACTTGTTCAACAACGCGTAGAGGTAAGGAAAAACGGGAATATTTAGTTCGGTGGGCAGGTGGAAAGCACACAGAATGGATGTCGGAGGAACAGCTGCGGAAGTCTATTCCAACGGAGCATCTTCAGTCTCTTTTCCACGAAAAAAGACAACTTGGAGACCCTGAAACCTAAAAAAAAGGTCGCCGACTCCGCGTTTTGGTCAGCATTTTTGTTTTCATCTGTTTCATGTTTGATGGCGTCTTGCTTTTACCAGAGCACACGAGGGCGTGTGTAATCTGCGGGCGAGGGGGGGCAGATGTAGCATGCCGTACGTGCAGTTAAGCCTGGAGGGCCACCAGTTGGGACGTTGAGACGTGGGTTCTACGTGTGCACTGCCTCGTGGGTTGTCTACCTACCAACGGAGAAGGATGTATTAAGCAATTGCCTATTGAGTTAGTACATGCAGCAAAAGGGGGCTTGGATGTGCCTAGAGTTGGGGCAGCCGCGCAGCACGTGTGCACGTGTTGCAGCGAGGCACGCAGCAACATAGGCCGAACTCCCCGTTCTTAGGCAGCCGAGCGGCAGCGCTATGGTTGCCTAAACTCAGGGAGAGGAGGTCAGCTGATTTTTACGAACTCTCTTCTTTTAAGTATTTGGCTTTTTCGCAGCTCACGATAGTCCTTTGATAAGATCAAGGGCTCTCGTTACAGCCAGCCCCGTATAAATGCGGTCTCAGACTTTCGTTGGTTGCCTACGCGCTGTTGAAGGAGGTCAGCTGCTTTTACGGACTCTGTTCTCATAAGTACTTGGCTTTTTGGCAGCTCACGGTAGTCCCTTCGTAAGATCAAGGACTCTCGTTACAACATACATGAGATGCAGCGGATTCGCGCAGACAGCCGACCGTATGGGTGCATAGTTCTTAATCTGACGGTATATAAGCTCCGGAGCAAGCTTGCAGATGCCTTGCTAACTTTCTCATACACACTGTAAGTGGCTGAAGTATCCGCTGTGGAACATATATGCTCGCCGCCGTTGGGAGGTTTCTGCTCATTTAGGAACAAAATAGTTCTTAGAGGATTCTTAAGCGATGTATCTTAACATGCTGCCCCTTAGCTGGTACTATTCATGCATATCTTCTTTTTGGAGCACTTAATTGGTCGTCTCCGCGACCTCCTGCTCCGGCTATCCCAAATGTAAGCAATCACGCTGCTGGCCGCCAAGTTGTGAGTAATGCTACGCAACTCATGTAACAGGTATGCGGGATAAACAAGCCAAATAATAACAATAGGGGAATAAGCACACTTTTCCCTTTGCAGCAACAATACGCATCAGCACCAACCACACCTGCGGAGACCCGAGAACGCGATTCATCCCCACCTGCAGGGCGGGAAAGCAACCACTTATTTCAATCACTCATTCTTTGAATATTATTGTATCTAACTCTGCACGTAATATATACAGGCTGGCCTTGAGTTTGCTGCAGTAGCTACACCACACCACCGCAGCAGTTCTGCGTAGAGCTTCGCTAGTCGAATCCTTCGCTGCGCAAAATATTGGAATTTCCCAGTAACGGAATTTATGCATTATTTCTGTCTCATTATCCGAGGCAGAAAGTTGTGGGTGGTACTAACGAGAAATCCGAATAAGAAGGACTCATTGTCCAGCTACATTTAGTTTGCTGTCAATCTCGACTTGGGGCTTCGTGGGCTTCAGATGCAGCCAGCACCTTCCCCTACACTTCTCTTCCTGGACAAGAGCACCAACGTTTTGATATCTCTGGAGTTATTGCGTAGATTCACCCAAAATAAAGCCCACAGCCTTTGGACTGGCTTGCATTTTGGCCCCCACAGCCACCGCCCCTCACAATCGACGAAGGCATAACGGGGCAAAATATTCGTGGTTAGAGGAGCACGTGCAAAAATAGCATTCATTCATTTTCCCTACTGATTTCGCCATACAGTTGCAGCATGTAATGCATATGCAAAGTGCTTTGCCTTGTCCGTAGCCACTGGTCTCACCAGTGGCTCTTATGCAGCCTCGCTCAAGCACCATAGTGCGCCCGCGACGCACCGGTGCATGGACGGCTTTCATGGCTGAATATATGCTGGATAAAAAAGCGACAATAAGAGCAAGAGGAACTGCAGGTTTGTTTCATAACACGGGCTGTGAGAGAATAGGTTGAGACAACACCAAGCCTGAAACAGCAGCTGCAACAAAGCGAGTAGGAAGAACGGAGCAGCAGATTAGGCTGCCGGCTTGAACCGTCTTACCCATGAGTGGAAAAAACAGTGTGGAGGCGGGGACTCTGACCTCGTCGCCTGCTGCTCCTCTGAATCAGGAGGCCTCGGTTTGTCGGCTTTTGCCAAGCAGTGCATCACCAACACTACCAGCTGCACCAGAAGGAACAGCCAGACGGACTGAAGGAGGTGATGCTGAAGCAAAAGCGACAGAAGCTGCAACAACTGCTGCGGCTGCAGTAGAGAGGACGGCAGCGCAAGCAGCTGCAGCCCAGGCAGCCGCTGCCTCTGCAAAGGGAGCAGCCGCTGCTGTCCAAGCTACTCTCGCTGCGGCTGTGGCGGCCAATGAGCAAGACATATCTGGTACTGAAGCAAGGACAGGAGAAACACTGGGCCTTTCAGAATCAGCTGCCTACTCCGTCTGTGGACCCGTTGGGGAGGAAGCAGCAGCAACTGCTGCACGGGCAGCAGCAGCTGCAACCTCTGCGGCATCAGAGGCAGCCTCCGCGGCAGCAGCAGTTGCTGAAGCAGCAAATAGCGATGCTGACTATCAAACGCCCTCTCAACTGGAAGATTTTCTCGTTTCTCAGGGCTTGCGCGTTGCTGTAGCTCTCGAAGCAGCCGCAACTGCGGCTGCTGCCGCTGCTGATGCTGCAGCTCAGGTAGCAGCAGCAGCAACTCGCCAGGCTGCGGATAAGTCAAGTAATGCCATTGCTGCCGCTGCTCAACGATGCCACGAAGCAGCTGCTTCTGCCACTGCCTCAGCTGTTGCTGCCTTTTCAGCAGCAGCATCGTCAACAGCTGACTCCATCGCTTCAGCTGCTGCTGCCGCTCGCGCTGCGATCGGGGAAGTCACGGGTGCAGCAACACAGAAGGTACTAGAAGCAGCCAAAGCCTTCGAAGATACGATTGCAGTGAAGACAGCTGCTCTGGAGAACGCTTTGCTTTGGAGAGAATCTGCGAAGTCTCACGATAGCGAAGCCAGCAGGAGCCACCGCAGCAGCAGCAGCAGTAGCAGCTTTGCCGGCTACAGGCTGCGTAGCTCCTCGCAGTTCAGCAGCAGCAGCAACAGAAGTCGAAGACGGGGTCGCAGTTCACTGCTACACTACTTTTCTTCGGACTACGAGCGAGAAGGAAGCCAGGGGGGAGCTCCCGAGTTCCCATTGGACAGTGCTGATACGGGGGAGTCAGCAGCAACAGCAGAAGGGAAGCTAACAGGTGAAGCTGCTGTTTCTGCTTTTCTCTCTGGATGTGAAGAGCCCATACTGCCTCATGTGACGGACTTGGAGGAGGAGGAGGATTCATCAAGGGCTGAGCAAAACTCTAACTCAGCGGACGTAGCTGCAACTGACACCGCCCCAAGGAGGGACAGTGTCGATGCTATTGTGGCTGCTGCTGCAGCTGAAGCAGCAGCTTACGAGGCTCTTGCAAAGCAGCAACTACATCACCAGCTCGAGGGCGGTGATTCCTTTAGTCCCTACAGGCCAGAAACTTCTGCCGCGGCAGCATCAGCAGAAGAGGCCGAATCAGCACCAGATGTAAGAGAACGCGCAGCAGCAAATGGGGCAGAAGCAAGCTCTACAGTAGTATTGCTGGCAGCCACAACAAACTGCCCGGAATCACCAGCACGTGACCCAGCAGCAGCAGCAACGACAGCAGCAGTAGAGCCAACAGGATCGTGTGAAGACACAGAAGAGAGAGAGCCGCAACGGAAAATCCTGCAAACGCAAGCTAGACACACTTCTGCACCTTCGCATGATATGACGGAACTAGAGGACCACACACACTTGCAGGTGCAGCACCAGTATACATCACACGATCTGGAGGACACGGAAGTGAAGGAGCGGCACGGACACACGATATGTGAAGACGCGGCATACAGCAGTGAGCACATTGACAGTAGGAGAAACAAAAGAGGGAGCGACGTGAATAGTAGCAGCAGCAGATCCTGTAGCCTAGCTGCCTCCAGCAGGACCTCCGGGATTTGCTGCTGCAGCAACAGACTGGAATTTAGGGCTGCTTGCAGGACCCAAAGCAGTGCTAGCAGCAGCAGAAAAGCTCGATCTTTGCTGGAGTGTAGACTTCACGATTTCCTCGAACAGTGCACTGCTGGCGATTCAGAGGGTAGTGCTTGCAGCTGCAGCAACTGCAGCAGCACCCGGAGCATCTCTGGCCAGCTACCGTTCAACCTGCAGCAACTCCAGGCGTTCATGGGCACTGCCTCTATCGTATCAGCCTTGGGCAGTACACAGAATGTTGTTAGAGGCCATGCTAACGACCCAGAGAATGATGACGGGCCCGTATCTGTTGCTGGCCGCGCAAGCCGAGCTTTCCTCGAGTGCATTCACTTTTCGGTGCCGACGATATCCCTTCAGCAGCAGCGTATCAACAGCAACCATGTATACTACAGTGATGAGGACGCAGTGAGGAGACGTGTTTTGCTGTTTCCATTCGCATGCATCTCCGTAACAGATCTGGTTAAACTGTTGCACTGTATGGAAGACCCTCGTGTGCACGTAAGCAGCTAGCAGTGATGCTGCTGAGATTGCTGCCGTTTCTTGAGAACGGCGGTTCTTGGGACACGGGCTTCTTCTTCAGTTGTGTGCACCTTAGCATTTCGTTTCCGAATAGCTGGTATGCTGCCGCAGCATCTGCTGCGGCTGTTGCTCCACGTAGCATCAATTGCTACCAACACGGCTACCATATGTGTTTCTTTTGGCTGCTGCAGACGAGAGTAGCGGGACTGGAAATAACCGCTACAGCACTGGAGGATCCTGTGAGTTTTACTATCCTGGACGAAGTGTTGCAGTATTTGCAGGAGAGTGGCCTGTTGCCTTCCTTGTTTTTGTTACGCATCACGGGATACAGCAATGCTGATTTGAGGGCGTCTCTGTCTCCAGAACGGCAGCGCCGCATCCGTGAGCTGCAACAGTCAGCTGCTGCTAATTTCCGTCCTTTTCGCGCTGAGGCGTCTGCTTCACTTGCCGCCACCGAGGCCGCGGTGCCAGCAAGAGCGAGCGGGCTTAGTGTAGAGAGAAGCGGGCATTGCAGCCACAACAGAAAAACCGGGGGCCAAGGAGGCGTCAGTAGCAGTAGCAGCGACAACAGCACCAGCAGCAGAAGCAGCAGCTGTTCGAGCTGCAGCAGATGGATCAGTCAGCCACTCTACGTGCCACCGCTGCAAGTACAGAGAAGCTTGAGAGCGATGTGCCGTTTGCTCCCGCAGTTGCAGCGGCTGGAGCTACTCGACCCGAAGGCGACAGCAGATGCCCCAAAGAGAGCAAATGCGGGTGCAGGTGAACAAACGCCATCAGCATCAGGGCGCCCCGTTTTCTCGAAGTTGAGTCGACTCCTCTCTTACATAAGCCCTTTTGCTGTATTGGTTCAGGCCCTAGGCTTCCAGTTGTTAAGCGTTAGAGTGACGGAGCTGGTGCTCCACTGCAACAACTGCAGAGGTCAGCGCGTTGGATCCGGGACCGGCCGTAGAAGCTCCAGTCTAGGAAAAGACCAAAAGAACACCAGTTGTAGCAGCAGCTGCGGCAGAATGGGATGTAAAAGCAGCAGCAGAAGCAACTTCGCGAGAGGTGTAACTGAGAGTTGCAGGCAACCCTCCAGCAGCACCAGAACCCCCCCTGTGGGCAAACAGGAGGAGACTGCATCGCTGCACTTGAGCAGGAGCACAGCCAGCAGAAATTGCCGTAGTAATTGGTGTGGTGAATCTCCTGTATCGAATCAGGAGGAAGGGGATATAATCTCCGCAATTATCAAGAGAACTGTTTGCGTGTCCTGTGATGCTGGCGTTGCCCCTGCACGTGCTGCTGCTACGGCGACAACTGTGGGCAGGCAACACCAGAGGCAGCGTTTTGTGCTGGACACAGTGATTTTTTCGAGGACGCGGCAGTCCGTTGATTAGAAGTGCAGCTAGCGGGAATGCAGATGACATGATGTAGGGCGGGCAGAGGGAACTGATACATGTTGCACCTGTCGGGCAGCCAGCGGTAGTTTGCACTCTGTTCTTTCACTGCACGCGTTGCTTCTTATTGGCGAGTAGCCCGCCTTCCCTCGATTTCTTTCTTTGCTCCTTTCTTTCTCTCTCTCTGTGTCTCTATGTCTCTCTCTCTGTCTCTCCGTGCTTGTGTGTGTGTGTGGCACACTAGCCTTAGCTCGTCCTCATGTGCCATATGTATTGCCGTTAGATGGGCCAGCTCATTGCTTGTTTTACCTTTCCTCCGTCTTAGCGTACCGTGTAGGCTTCACACTGATCCTGAACGCATGCCTTACTGACTGTGTGACCTCTTAGAGCTCATGCTAATGGGCAGAAGAGTAGGAGGTAGCAAGACGCTCGCTATTCGCCTACCCCTCTAACTAATCAACTTCTGTCAAGCAAAAAGCACATGAAGAGCTGGGTGGTGTGGACGGTCTTGGCTAGGGGGAAGCATAAGACGCTGCCATTGGCCAACAAGCAAGCAAACGAAGAGCGAAAAAGTAGACAGACAGATCGTTGAGACAGTCTGTACCCTCGAAGAACAAGCAGAGGGGCCTTCAAGTCGGTATTACCCCGTAGAAAGCATCGGTGCAGCCAGCGCTTGCTAGCTATAGCAGGACACAACCCACCGCAAAGCGTCAAATATGGCTGTAGGGAGATAAAAAACACTTGTCTATAGGGCACGAGCACCGTAATTACGTGCTTACATCTCAGATTCTGAGGAATCTTCAGCGCCATCTTCACGTGGTTTGATACCTGTAAACCCACAAACACCAGCAAGTCCAGGTTCCCACTTCGGTCTGGTGTGGCAAACGCTGGCCTTGAAGTGCTTACATGCGTTTTACCCGCTTGTGAACTGTGTTATGCCTATCCGGCTTTTATGCCCAATACGTAGGCGTGAATCCTCACTCTATCTGCCCTCCCTGTCTGGCTGTTTTTGTTTACCCCTCTACTAGCCAGTGTGTGAAGGTGGGAGATATGCTTTATCTCCCGATATGTCCTTGCCTACTACTGCCTAAACGGTGGGTACGGCTGCCTCTGTCTGGCATTTCCTCCTCGTATACTGTGCACAAAACTAGCTGACGAACCCAGTTGCTTTCTCGCTTCTTGTAATTTTCGTTGTCTGGCCGTTTCAGCCCTCGTGAGGGCCTGCGAGGTCTTGAGGGTGCGTAGCGCCTCCTGTCGTGCCGTCGCCAGTTTCTGCAACCGCTGTACAGACAGGCACAGAGAAAAAGACACAGTTGTGGGGACAGCGAGCCCTTCGCAAACACTCGATTCAGAAGGACGTATACTTCTTCACACATGTGCCTGTAAGCTTTAACCACTAGTCTGTCTTTAAAATATGCCAGTTCCATGATGAATTGCCTGGGGAGGGGGTTAAACGGTAGAAAGGTAGAGGCAAACACGGGCACAGGTAGGGGGTGACAGCTGAATTGCCGTAAACTGCAGAAACTGGTAAAGCCAGGGGAGGAGGAGACGAATGCAGCGAGTATCAAAGGAGTACATGGCAACTGCCACCGTACCCTCGCAATGCTGATATCCCATAAGCGTCTCGAACTATGCACTACTACAGAACCTGATGCTGCTCTTCGTTTATTATCTCGCTCTCATTGCCAGTCGCATATAAAAGTGATGCTTTTCTGACCTCGTTTTGTCTCCTTTCTACCTCCGCCTGCTCTTCTACGGTTCCACCATCGTCATTGGCTGGCTTTTTCTTCCTACCAACGCATGCATTGCCCATTTTGCAACCAAGTATAGCTGAGGGGGCCAGACAAGGACGGAAGGAGAGCATAAAGCCGATCTCGGGTAAGACCTGGATGACGAGGCTTCCCCTTGAGCTACCACACAAAGTGATAGAGAAAGATATGGAGAGAGAATGGCCTCCGATGCCGCGGAATAGTCAAATATTAAATTGGTCGTACTTTTACTCCGCCTTGAGCAGGACAAGGCCACGCAAGTACGGGGGGGCACGAAGCCCCGTCAATGACTATGACAAAAGGTCCCAAACAAACGGAATTGAAATCAAACATATATTTAAAGTCTCGGAGAATGAGAAGACCAATGATATACTGCGTCTTTTTCTGCTTTCCGTGGAACGGAAGTTGAGTCTGGCTAGCACACACGGAGCCACTCGGTTTGTGTATGTGTATGTGTGTAGCCACGATGTTGCTCCCTAAACTGTATATAATTGGCACCACTATCCTTTTTATGTGAAATAAAAGCTCTTATGTTGGCAGGTATACGCCAGGTTAAATGCTTTCTCTTCAATGTGCCTCCTTGCCAATGGTGAACGTTGTGTAGTGCCAAAGTTGGGAGGACTGTTTTCTAGTCAGCAGAACTAAACGTAGGATAAAAACTGCTAGAAGACAACACAACATCATTTACGTGTAGTTGCCTTTATCTATAAACTATCGGAACGCTGTTGGATACACCGGGAAGGACTTTATTTTCTTGGGGTGTGTCCCTTCAAGGTCACTTCTTCTCCATACCTTTGCCTGTTTTATACAGAAGAGGAACAGCTCTGCTACATGATCAGTTTGTGCTTATTACACGATTTCAGCCTAAGGAATCCACCTTGCATCAATTGTGTGAGCCCTCAGTCTTAGAATGTGGCTGCTCGCGGCTGCCGCGAGCTGCGATAGAGCAGCTCGCAGCAGTAGCTGAGAAAAGAGTTAATGATAAGCAGCTTTTAACCACCAAAATCTGTAGGTATGGGTGCCACAAAGCCTATGGACTGGTGCTTAGAGGTGACAACCTGTCATGAGTTGCAGCATACCTTGTGGCACCCCCAGTAACCCGTAGAAGCTTCTTAACAACAAAGTTGGCTCCGACGGTCCCGGCTGCGCGCAGACATGCTTGTCGTTCTAACTGCGGAGACATCATTCTGTGCATCCGCCAGCCTAGTGCTGTTTGCTGAGTTGACCGTTTCCACAACAGGCTAATGCAGTGACTGTTGCACCCAGCTTGACTTTCATGGCGGGTCCAACGCACGCAAGATGCGATGTTGAAAATGTCTCCATCCTTCGCTCGTAACCAACGTTTGCCTACTTTTCAACTGTCCTCAGGGGGTTCCCCCCTGCATGCAACTTTTGAACACTTCTACTCGCGTATATTTAGCTACATTTTCCACTGGCTAGCGAAATCCTTCAGATTCATAGCCTAAAGAACATAGATTTCCCGGCGCTGCAACGAAGGAGCATGGTTTTTGTGATACCCTTCCTCTTCCAGAGATATTCATTTGGGCTCTTTTCGGATCTGGCAGTCCAAGGCCAAGACAGAGGGCCCTCGCTAAGGTGCCCACTGGTTGATCCCACCTGCGAGTAAAGGCAACGAACGGCCTGCCAAGATGAAGGGCTTGCTGTCAGCAAGGTCTCGCTGTGCTGCCCAGCCAGCTGAGGTAACAAGAACACGCATTTCCACCCATAAAATACGCGGACAGCTGCATCAAAAAACGCCTCTCCGTCTGTGTGAGCCTCCTGTGTATGGTGGTCATGCCCTGGCCGTTTCTAGATAATCATCGAAACAACAAGAGTGAAAGCAAAGCGTCAGACGTACCCACCCAACATCTTCCTGCTCAAGCCATACGCCTCAGCAGAGATGGAAACGAGGAATAGCGTTGATGAAGAACAAAGAAAGATCCACTATTCAGTACTTCAAATGCCCTTTGACCATTTCCGGATAGAAATTGTGGCTCCTAGTGGACGCGCGTCCAAATGTGATGAAGCAGAGTTTCACTCTGCTTCATCACATTTGGACGCCATTTTCACTTCTGTTTCATTTCATTTCAGAGTTATTCTCCTTCTGGTCTCACCTCACTTGAATACCACTCACATTTCTGCATCGGCTTCCTTGTGTTTTATGTGGCACGCAGATGAGGTGTCCTGCATCCACGCTTGTTCCTGTTTACCGGAGTGTCGCTAGACACGCACTTGCATGCATTCAAACTAAATGTAGTGTTGAGCACCCTGAGTGTAACAAACAGTGCCAATAATAGCCAACGACAGTAAATGTATATGAGCCCCACATCACGTCCACTAACAATATTGAGGAGGATTAACCTTAGGTATGGAGACAATATCTCTCCAGTGAGAACACTAGACGTAGAATATCACCGGTTTACAGTGCATCAAACGTTCCCCCCTATATGCAAATGTTTCTTACGGAACACATAGTGACCGATTTTAGTAGATGCCACTAGCATATTACGAAGAGAAATCTCGGACGCGTTTTCGAGATGCTACATTCAAAGTTTAAGGTACGATTTCCCTCTCCTTTCTTCGCAGAAACCTTGAATCTTGTGAAGGCCAGCCACCCACCCCCAGCTAGCGGCATCGGAACGCAGTTATGTTGTGGGGCAGCGGGTGATATTACAGGACGGAGGCACTTGAATGACTTTTTCTTCGTGCTTTAGCGGAATCCAGTCGTCCCGGCATGCATTCCTACAAGGGGCTATGCTATGCGTACCTGGACGGGCTGGAGCACAAATATGCTCAAATCAGCGGCCGCTGACAATCCTTCTCAGGATGCACAGCATGCCGCCGGGGCGAGTGGCCAGGTGAGCCAGAAGCGCGCAACATATTCGTTAATTTCTAGTCAAACCTAACGAGATGGATGGGGAAGAGGACTGGGTAAAGCTGACAAGAGGAGGGATACAATTAGTTAGTCACGTCGGATAAAAGACTTTAAAGGGAGACGGCTGCCAGAAAGGCGCATTAAAAAAGACAGAAGAAGAAGGCAGCCTTCGCAGGCGCTGTTCAGTTGTGTGAGAGTTTGAAAAGAGATGCATGTTGAACAAATTCAAACAGTCGTCAACGCTCCAACTGTTAATATCAACACCAAAGAATTCGCTGCTACAGTGTCTGCTGAGGTGAAGAAGGGTGCGTCATTAGCAGCGGGCTTTCTTGTGCTGGTAGGCCTTCACGATGTTCACCCTTCGCAGCAAGGCCAGGAGATCCACATCTATCACTGCTGCTGTTGGTGCTGTTCCTGTTGGTGCTGTTGTTGGTGCTGCTCATGCTGCAGCTTCTGTTTGCTCCATCACTACTGTTGCAGCTTCCGCCGTTCAGGCTGCCGCTACTGGTGGTACTGTTGTTGCTGCAGTTGGTGTCGTTTATGGAGTGCGCTGAGAGCTCGCTAACGGGAGCAGCCTGCTGCTGCTGCTGCACGTTTTGCTGCTGCTGCTCCTGCACTGTTTGCGCCCTTCCTACCGCTTGGTGGTCCTCATGTGATACAGGGTCACTACCGTCTACAGTGTAATGAATGCAACATTCCGCATCAACCCGCACACCCAGCTGACGCATTCGAAGGTTGCTGCCTCCACCTGAAGCAGCCAGGGCGGAGAGTTCGATGTAGTGGGGCTTCCCCCCTACTGCTTGCACATTAGCTCCAAACAATAATCCGGATCTCCCTCCAGCTGCTTCGTTGCCAGAAACAGCAGCAGCAGCAGCAGAACCACCAACAGCATCACAACTTTGCGAAGGCGCAGCAGCAAACAACACAGAAGACCCAGGCACCCGAAGAGCCACCCGCACGCGACGCACAGACTCACACGCCTCGGCGACAGCCGCCACCACCGAAGCCACAGCGCAATCCACCTGAGAGGCATTTCGCAGTAGCCGCAGCAGCAGCAAACAGCACACAACAAAATGCTGCCTTAAATTACACTGAAACGAACGCACGAAGCATCAGTAGCAGCAGCTGCAGCAGGGTATGAGCAACAACAACAAACTCTGCAACAAAACTCCTTACTAAACTGAAAATCTTTCTACATAACGCTTTGAAAACAATATACTACAACATATGAATGATCAGCACAAGTATAGAACAATGTGGCCAAACCCTAGAAAATCCGTAAACCCTAATTAATCCCCAAATACGCAGTTTCTCACCGGTGTGGCTCCAGATACCTCCGCCATCATTCTTCTTGAGAAAAGCCTCGATCCCTGTGCTGCGCGGCCTCTGCTGCTGCCTTTCTGCTGCGTCTGCTGATGCTCTTGCTGCTGAGTCTGCTGCTGTGCAGCAACAGCATGGTGGCAGTTTGCTGCAAGGTGTATGGGCAGATCTACAGAGGGGAAATCATACAGGCCCTGGGGCTGCATGCGCAATCTGGGCACACAAGAAGGGCACGGCTTGAGGTGGGGAAACGAGAAGACAGGAGCGACAGGCCTGGCTCCAGGAGGCGTCAATGAGACCTGTGAAGATAAAACATGCAACTGTGCATAATGAAGTATACAACAGGGTAGACTGTATATTTTGATAAGGTTCGCTTGTTCATGTGCTTTGTCTATTTTGCAAGTTTTAACGTTTTCTGTTTGCTTTTGTGCCTATCTTGTATGCCTGCGTCTGCTTATGCTAATATGAATGCCAGCTGGCTGTGTAACCCCTAAACTATCTCGCTAAAAGACATCACCCAAGATGTATCATCTTTTTCGTTTCTGTGTTAACTACTGACACGCAACGTCGCTCTTGCTGCTTCCCCGCTGTTAAAACCGCCGTAGCCCAACCCTTCCAGAAGGCTGAAGTGGCATTCGTGAACAAGCAGATACACTGCAGACTCAGATGGTGGAGGAGAACAAAGAAAAGCCTGCATAAAGAGACAAGAAAACATGAAAACGGCAGACAACATGAAGATGCGAAACCATACAGAGCAAGCCTAAACAATGTATATAACAAGTGAAAGGAATTCAAAAGCGTAGTTAATATTCTTTTAAATACAATACTGTCTAAAGGGACATATCTGTAGGAAAAAAGCAAACACCCCCCAATTCAACTGTACGCAACACGCACCCCTACACACGTACAATATGTGCACAGACAACAATACACATACCTACATGTGTATGTAGTATACATAAATATTACATATACATATACATACAACAATATTATAATATATATAAAATCCGTAGCAACACTGTAAAACCTTGCAAACGTTTCAAGCTCAGAGTTTGTCAGCGTGTTTGCATCCCAGCTTTCGTATTGAATATATCCAGCATGGGTATACAAACTTCAACAGCATCTAATCATATGGTAATTATACAATGTTGAATATGTAAGAAACAGCAATCAGACTGATAAGGAGACGCAACACTCACTGGAGACAACACAGAATCCGTGGGGTCCACCTTCAGGCCAGGGACGTCGCAGTCACATATCAATGCAGAGACGTCCAGCGGTGGCGGACGCAGGTCTATGCCCTGCAGCAGCAGCAACAGAAAACAGAAAGTATGTGGCGATTCAGAAAAAGAGACAGAGGAGACAGCACAGCAGTGCCGCAGCACACACGGACAAAAAAGGTACGCCAAGCTAAGGAGAATGCAGAAGAAATAATAATATGGTACAGCAAAACCCCTCACTGTCTCCTCGTCTGGAGAAGCTACAAACTGCTGCCACTGAGACCGCCATGCCTCCGGAACAAGCTGATACACTCCAGATCGCGGAAGCGCCGCATGCATCCTGCAGCAGCAGCAACAGCAGCAACAGGGGACGCCATCATCGAAATCTCAACAGAGAAGAGACTGTAGACCCAGTGGTAGTCCTGCATTTGGGCCTCCCTCGAAGTTGTAGCTAGGTAACTCGCTAGCCGGCAGCGGTGCACAGGGTTAGCTAGCAGGGCTCGCTGGCTGCTGCTGAACGAGACGCCCCTCAGAGACAGACGAATACAATTTCTTAACACGAAAGGGGATTTTGGGTATAGAAGACAAACAAACAGCAGGAACAGCAAATGCAACACAGACACCTCCAAATACCAAGCTGGCGTTAGCAGTAGAAGCAACAGCAACAACAAAAGCAACAGCAGCAGCAACAGAGACGCACTTAGATGTTCCCTGAAGCGGTTCACGTTTGACAGTCCACCGATTGCCAAGGACGGGGCCGAGAAGCTTCTCCTCCTCCTTCATGCGATGCCGCCAGCGCTGCCGCTGCCTCTGCTGCTCCTGCTGTTCAGAAAGACAGATCTGAGGCAAAGACAGGAGACAAACAACAAGCAATTACACCGTAACCCCAACACAACACAACAACAGTACTTCTATATGCTATGCTTCTCGTGATGCAACAGTCTTTCTCCTTCTTAAACTGCAGCTTCTGCTACTACTACTACTACTACTACTACTACTATTACTGCTGCTGCTGCTGCTGCTGCTGCTGCTGCAGACGCACAGTGCACTCGGAGGCGCTTTGTGGGACGAGTCGCGCAGCCGAAAGGTTTAAAGGCTGCGGTACCTCCAACTCCTTCAAAAGAGAACACTTGGCCGTCTCTATCGAGACGTACCTCAGCAAAGCCGCAGCAGGTACCTGCAATAGCAGAAGCAGAAACAACAGTAGCAGCAATGACAGCAGCGGCGACAGCAGCAGCAGCAACAAGGTAGCAGCAACAGCAGCAGCATACACAGAGCCTCCAATGACACAACCAGCACTACTTGCAACAATACTATGCATGCACACAATAAAGCAGCAGCAGCAGCAGCAATGAAATACTGCTTGCAGACAGAAGACAGCAGCTAGTCATCTAAGCAGCACGAGGCAGCAGAAGCTGTGAAGCTTCACCAGCAGCCGGGGAGACAGTTTCTGCTTCCCGTGTTGAAGCGGGAGAGGCAGCAAATTTCCATGGGAGCACAACAAATCCGCAGAGACATCCAAAGTCGGGCCAGCAGCAACTGCAGCACTATCTTCTGCAGCAGCAGCAGTAGCAGCAATAGCGGAAGCTCCATGTGTAGCCCCGCCTCCTTCAGCAGGCGTTGCAGTGCTCGAGCTCTCCCCTTTTCTTCCCGTTCCATGACCTGTCTTGGCTGCCGCAGCATCTGCAGCTGTTGTGGCAGCAGCAGCAGATGCAGCAACATCAGATGCAGCAGCAGCAGCAGCAGCTGATGGCACCTCCTCTTCTAATGGCCATACACGATTTGCCGAAACCTCCTTACGAACGTCTTCGTAGGCTGCCCAAGCAAACGCACTGTCTCCGCATACTCTCCGGCTCTTGCATTTACCTCCTCGAGAGCCACGCTGCTGCTGTGTTGCAGCAGCAGCAGCAAGAAGTGTCATTAAGGGGCCCCCGCGGGGCCCCTCCCGTGCTGCTGCGCTGCAGCTGCTCAGGTACACAGCGTGCTGCCCTAACATGTGTTGGAGAACACGACGGGAGACAAGCACGAATTCCTCCTGATCCAGCTGCAGCTGAGGCTGCTCCGTCTGCTGCTGCTGTATTTGCTGCTGTTGCATCTGCTGCTCCTGCAGCTGCTCTGCATGTGCCGTCCTTGAGGTAGGCTCGTAACGACCTTCGGCTGTAGGCTGCTGCTGTTCGGTATGTGAGGAGCCGCCGCCTACTGCTGGTGCTGGTGATGCTGGCTGTGCTGGTGTCTTTGGCGCAGCAGCAAGAGCTGCAGCATCTGATGTAGGTGGAGGGGAAGGGGTTGGAGGAGGAGCAGCAGTACTAGCAGCAATGAGATGCTGTTGTTTAGCAGCGGAGACGAATAAGTCTACCTCTCTGTGCTGCAGCGCAGCAAAATCTGCCAGGCCTCTTAATGCTGCTGCACATCTGCTGCAGACAGCCTGCTGCAGCAGAGGTGTCTCTACAGATGCACGAAGCCCAACAGCAGCAAATATAGACTTCAACACAGAAACAGGAATCAGCTTCGCCTCTCCACTCCACACGGCGAGGGGGTCAATCCCGTATGGCCGCCCCATCTCACTGTTGTTGTTGTTGCTGCTGCTGCTGTTGATGCTGCTACTGCTGCTGCCGTTGTCGCTTGCAGACCAGAATGAAGGCCGCTTACCGTTCCTTCTCTGCTGCTGCAGATCTGCAGGCAGCCAAAGACAGCAGCAGCAGCAGCAGCAGTATCCCTTGCAGCATCAAACAGCAAAAATATATGATGGAGCAGCACAAAGATACAGTCCAAAATAAATATTATTTATTCATTAATTACATCATTATGACAATCAATGCAGATAAAAAAACATAGCGGTGAGCATTGGCAGAAAGAGGAGTCTACTGTAGCAGCAGCAGCAGCAGCAAAAGCAGCAGCAGCAGCAGCAACAGGAACAGCAGCAACAACAAACAGGTGACTTACGCCGTATGTAGTGGGGACAGAGGATGCTGCTGTAGTCAACAATCCCCGCCTCTTCGAGGGCCTCTGGGCATACAGCAGCAGTCCAGGCGGTGCTGCCTCTCTTAGGAATCTTCTTTTGCTGTTGCTGCTGCTGCTGCAGCTGAGATAGCGGATCTGAGTCCTCGAGATCAAGGTGTACGTCGCCTTGCTGCTGCTGCTCCTGCAGCTGTTGCTGCGGTGAGGCACCAGAAGCAGCAGCAGCAGCAGCAGCAGCGGCAGCCTTGGCAGACTTATCCGTTACACTATGCATATAAGAATTGCTGTTAGCGTTGTCTCTCGGGGGCCGCAGATGCTGCGGCAGCAGCACTGACACGCAGGGGTAGTCTGTGCCTCGGACGAAGGAGGCCCACCAGCTCTTGGGGATAAATGCTAGTTGCTGCAGCAGCGGCAGCAGCTGCTGCTTCTCTACTGCATCTGCAGCAATGTTGTCCCCGGCCTCAGCAGCAGCAGCAGCCACAACAAACGCTTGCTGTGTCTCCTGTTGCTGACGCTGCAGCTCCAACTGCCGCAGCGCTGCAGGCAGTTGCTGCCGTAGTAAGTGAGAAATGAAGGTTTGCTGCTGCAGCACAAAACTCGTCAGCAGCTGCATGCGCTCCTCCTGCTCTCGTAGACGACTGAAGAGGCGTTCGTTCTGCAGCGGCAGCGGCGGCAGCATCAGCAGCACAAGGCACAGCAGCAACAGCAAGTCCAGGAGTAGCAGCAGCAACATCACGAAGTGCAACAGGAGCAAATGTAGCAGCAGCAACAGCAGCAGCATACTCCATCAAAAGGATTCGCCATGGTCATACACTTCACGCAGCCATCTCAGAGCTCCTCTACAACAAAACCCTAAACCCTAAACCCTAAACCCTAAACCCTAGGCTATCATATACATCCCAAGAAGTTCTGTCAGCTCTCTTTGGCCCATAACTCTCAAACAGTGATAACTACAGTGCTGCAACACATCAGCAGCAGCGCAGCAGCAGCAGCAGCAGGTTAGCAGCAGCAGACCTCTGCATGCACGAAGGCTTCGAGCGCCGGGGGCAAAGGCGGGTCTTCCGGAGCAGCAACGATGTCTCCCCTGATGTACGTCACACTATGTACCGTCCTGCTCAACAAGTAGTTGCTGCTATCTCCTTGCTGCTGCTGAAGCTGCTGCTGCTGATGCTGCTGCTGATGCGGCTGCTGATGCGGCTGCTGATGAGGCAAACAGGATGCCAAAGAGGGAGATACCTGCTGCTGCTGCTGCTGCCGCTGCAAAAGCTGCATGCCGTCGGTGTTGCAGACGTTGCTGTCATACTGCTGCTGCTGCTGCTGCTGCTGCTGCCATTCTTCTTCCGCCACAGAAGGAAACTCAAAGCGAGTGACGCAGCTGTCGTTGAAATAAACCCAAGGCCAGCGCTCTGCTTTAGTCTCCGTGCTGCAGACATAGATGCAACAGCAGCAGCAGCAGCATCAGCAGCAGCAACGGCACCAGCAGCAACATCAGCAGCAACATCAGCAGCAACGACATGCGAGCGAATCCATTCAGACGCTTAAAGGAAAGAAGAAGCCTACCTGGACCAAGCAGTTGCCGCTTGCTGCTGTTGCTGTTGCTGCTGCTGGTGTTGCTGCTGTTGCTGCTCCAACAGCCGCTGCAGCTGCTGTGGAACCTGCTCAGGCTGCTTCTCAAATGCAGGTGCAGCAGGCGTTGCTGCTACTTCCCAGTCATCATCACTCTCAAGGTCAGCAGCAAGCCGTGCAGCCGCTGCCTCTGCTGCAGCAATTGCAGACCCAACATCTTGACATCCTGTGCTATGCGTGCTGCTGCTGCTGCTGCTGCTGCTGCTGCTGTTACGGCCGCTGCTGCTGCCGCGCACCTTAGGACACGCAGCAGTAGCAGCAACCTCGCTGTCGGATGTAGGAGAAAACTGCGGCCGCCGGACTGCAGCCCGACGACTACGACGTGTGTTAGGGTTTCTGCTGTTGCTGCTGTTGCTGCTGCTGTTGCTGCAGCTGTTGCTGCTGCTGTCTGGGCCGCCGTCGCCGCTTGTGAAAACATGGGCAAACTGTGAACCCGAGGCCCTTGAAGCAGCAGCATCAAAAGGAGGAGTCTCTCCTGCTGCAGCGTTGACAACTGAAAGCTGCTGCTGCTGCTGTTGCTTCTGATAGTCGTTAACAGCAGCTGCAGCAGAGGTAGGCACACCCTCGCAAGCTCCTGGGCTTGCTCGTATCTGTTGCACTACCTGCTGCTGGTGTTGCTGCTCCAGCAGCAGCTGCTGCAGTTGCAGCTGCTGCTTCTGCAAGCTTTCGACACAATCCGTGGAGACAGGTACACCCTGCAACGTCTCCGTGCCCTTGTTCAACAACAACTGCTGCTGCGGCTGCGGAGACGCGGCCCCACTAAACATACTCAACTCCGCAGCAGGAGCAGCAGCAGCTACAGCAGCAGCAAGATTAGCCGCTGCATCTGCCGGAGGCTGCAACGGCGGCCGCCTCTGCTGCTGCGTGGCGTTGGACGAGAGGCTGGCTCGGTGCAGAGCTGTGCCTGCGTCAGCCGCTGCATCTGCCGTACTGTTGCTGCTGCTGCTGCTGCTGCTGCTGCTGCTGCTGTTGCTGTTGCTGCGGTATCTAACATCTCGAATAATTGCAGTATAGTGGCCAGAAGCAGCTGAAGCCCCCTGGTGCTGAAGCACAGCGAAGAGACGATAGCTGCTAGCCAAAGGCCCGGCCTCCGCCAGAGACAAATTCCCTCCTAGCGGTGCTGCAGCAGACAACAACAACAGCAGCAGCAGCAGCACGTAAAGCAACAAGAGCAAATACATCGGCAGCACAAGCAACAGCAGCAGTAGCAGCAGTAAAAACAGTAGTAGCACACGCAGTAGCAGCACAAGCAGGAACAGCACAACTACTTCAGGAGCGGCTGCACGAAACCCAGCTGCTGCCTTTTCAGTAGGAGTAGCAGCAAGTACAGCAGCAAGAGTAGCAGCAACAGCAGAAGCAGCAGCAGCAGCAGTGGTAGTGGTAGAACTAGAGCTGCAGCAGGCAGCAGCATTATCTCGCAATGTGAGGCAAACAGACGACAAAAAGGAGACACTTGCAGCAGCAGTTGACGGAGACAGCAACCATGTCTGTCTCTTATACAAGAAACATATATAGTTAAACACGGAGACAGACAAACAGCAGCAGAACAGCAAAAGGAGACAGGCAGACAGGCGAATAGAATAGACAGAAGCAAACACCAAACAAACAGAGACAGAGAGACACACAGAAACACAACAACAAACAAACAAATACAAAAAAACAAATAAATAAAAACAAAACAACAAACAAATAAATACAAAACAACAAACAAATAAATACAAAACAACAAACAAACAAATACAAAAATAGGAGGAGACACATGCATGAGGAGACAGAAGATAAACAGGAGAAGGCCAGACAAGGAGACAGAATTAGCTGCAGAGACAGTCGAAGGAAGAACGTGCTAACAACATAAATAACATATAACAGCCACGGCAGACACAGCAGCAACAGTATCGGCAGCAACAGGCGCAGCAGCAGCAACAACAAGAGCAGCAAAACTCGCAGCAACAGCAGCAATAGCGACACCATCACTAGCAGCAACAGTAACAACAGCACAATTATTATGACCAAGAGCAGCCAGCAGCAGCAGAAACAGCATCAGCAGAAACAACAGAAACAGCAGCAGCAGCAACAGCAGCAGCAACAGCAGCAGCAGCAGCAGCAGCAGCAGCAGCAGCAGCAGCAGCATATACCTGCAACTCTGCAGTTATCAGCAACTCCTGCCTTCAACTGCATCATAAGGGGTACCTCCAGGGCCTCATGGAGTTTACGCCTCGCCACCTCACCTGTTTGTTTACGTACATCTATGCTGTAACGAAGTACAACAACCTAACAAACAACATATATATATA
>CAJFCY010000251.1:0-20263 GCA_904066265.1 Eimeria zaria | reverse complement strand
AGGCAGCGACGCGCAGGCCGTGCCCGGGCAGTGACGTGCGGGAAGCCAAAGGCCCCGATGCACCGCTGCGGCCTCCGACACCACCACCGCGCGCAACAATCCCAGCTATCACCCACCCTTCACCTCCACAGCTTCTCCTGGCCCGTCTCTGGCCTTCCCCTTCATACTTCCTACAATTCATAGTAAAAAACTGTTTACAATAAAACTGTCCCGCGGTGACTGAAGACGTCTAGGTTTAGGCACCCCTCCCGTGGGTTGAGGCGTAAGCAATCAACCCCATAGTACATAAGCGTTCTGCAGCTCAAAACATCAGCCTCCTCCAGGGCAGCGCAGCATTTGGCCGTGGCTGAAGCTGTTTCTTCTCTCAGCAGCACATTTTCTCGGGGCCTTTTTGCAACGACTGTGCGGTAAAAGGCCGGATAGAACAACGGTACGTAAGCTACTACACATACGCAACACTGGACTTCCCTGCGGTTTTGAATAGCCACTGATCCGGGGAGTTCGAGAGAAGAGGCACGAGTGTAAGGGTTCGTAGCCGGGTGTTGCGTGGTATATGCATATGCACTCCGTAAAATACGTTTCTTGAAGTAGGCGTCCCCGTTTCCCACCGGGTTTATTTACATTTATTCACATTCGCCACTGCCACAAGCAACCCAGAAGGCTGAGGCACCAGCCTGGTCCAGCCCTGGGAGCGAACTCTTGCAGCTTCGCATGCAGCTCTTCTGCCTCCAGCGTTATTTCATCTTCTGCTACGTCACCGAGGCCGGCAGCATCCAGCAGTGACCGCCAGTCAACGGCCTCCCCCAACTCAACAGCAGCGGGCAGTCCTCCCGCACGCCTGCGCATACGCTCCTCTTCGGCTGCTGCTTTTCGCTGCTTGTTGATTGCTTCCTGCGTGCTAAGGCACTCGGGCAAACCCTCCTGCGAACACGCACAGACACAATCATGCATGGATGTATGCACGGTGTCTCCCTACGACAACCCTCAGCTGCCCACGAACACCCCGCAATCCAGTTGAATAGTTACATATCTGGCTAGTTGTTGCTCCTCTCTAGCTAGTAATCTCACCTTGAAGCGATCAATCCTGACACGATCTGCTGCTGAAAACGCCGGCACGGAGGAGTACCTGCCAATGGCCCGCTTGGGCACGTTTACTCTTCTCCCCTCCTGCGAAGCAGCTCGGGGAAAAAGGGCCCCCCCAGCATCTTTCCGCTGATCAGTCTTTGCTGAGGGGCTCTTGAGAGATCCAGAAGGAGCAACAAAACCTTCCTGACGTTCAGAAGCTGGTACCGCACTCGAGCGGTATTCCTCGCGGCACCGGCTTGAATTCACAGAGTCTGCTGCCGCGGCTGCTGCTGTGGAACGCTCCTGTTGCTGGTCCTTCCCTTTTCCCTTCTGTTGCTGAGATGCACAGATATGCAGACCAGACCGGGGTGTGCGACGGGGGCTGCTGACTGGACACTCACGAATGGTTGAGCGGGCTTCCCTTGCTGCTCTTTCCTCCTCATTGCGCTCGTTGCTCTTGCTGCTGTTACTGGGCATGGATGTGGTATTGCAGCACACATCAGTACTTCGTGCATCTCGGTTCGTGGTTGATGCTTGTGCCTTTGAAACTTCTGCAGAGTTTCCTTGAGGAGAGGCGCGTGTTGGGACCTCAGCCTGGCTTCCGGGTGTGTCTGATGGGAGCGCCTTGTGAATAAAGGCATACGAAGAGTAGTCGTTGCTGAGGTCTGAAGCGGGATGAGGAGGATCGAGAGACTCCAATGCGTCCTCGAATGCCTCCGAAGAGCCCCGACGGCTAGCCACGAAGCTGCTGGCACGGTGCATGAGGGCGGTACGGCAGGAACTCGTGTCGCTCCTACTGCATGTCTCCTCGTCCGACAAGCCTGAGTAGCAAACACAAGATCGGCTCTACAGCTGTAACTGCTTGCGCGTTTAACAACCCAAAGCAGCAGTCCCTGGCCATAATAGGGTTGCTTGCCTCGACAGGCCAGGAGAATCCCGAAGACCGGTTGCCTCTCCAGGATCTACAGGGTGTTCATGTTGATGCAGTTGAGTCTGCTCGTTTTCACACCTTACGAGGACAGGGCCTGCGGTAGCGTGTGTCGTGGGGCAGTGGGGAGAGCCGTGAGGAAAGGCAACGCAAAAGAAGTGTGCAGAGGGCAGTAGCAGCAGCCAGCAGCAAAAGAAGCTCACCAAGGCGAGTTGAAGTAGAAGATGTCAAAGAAGTCTGCATAGCCACCCCATGGGCGGTCTTGCAGCTTGGGTTGCCGCCGATGCTGGTTGTGGAGAAGGTGCGCGGCCCCAATGATGAGTCCCGCGGGCGCCGAGGCAGGTAGATGGCAGAAGCCGAGTGCTGTAACATCTCCCTGAAAAGAATGAAAGTGAAGTGGAAAGGGTGGGTGCAGTCTCAATCCTGTGCTCGCTGTGACACCTGCTACAAAGATGAGATGGACGAGGCGGGGGCCAGTAACTACTGAGGTCCGCCCTGCGGTTCGGGCGTGCGGGCGCGAAAAGGCAATGCTTCCCTCATCAAAAGACAAACAAAGGCATCACTTCCTGCGTAACGTGGTGTTTCTTCGGGATGTGAGGCGCAGAAGCAGGCAGCAAGTTTCAATCCAGTACTGGCCTTCTGCTAGCCCAGTGGGTTGCACGCTACAGAAACCACCTGCAAGCGTAGAGCATGGAACAAGAAAAGAAAAGCAAAACTACGCCTATATCGACAAATACGAAGCATTCAATGTCAATGAGAAACTCAAAAATGAACAAAAACCATGCGAAAATGGAAACGGATGGCGCAGCCGACAGCTTGAGTTACCCGCTGAAGCCTACGGCCGAGTCGCCGCTGAGATCAAGCAAGCAAGGGTATCATGTACGGAAACCGCCAAGACATTAGATACAACAAGCTTTACTGAACCAAAAGTAGATACTAAGGAACTACATTTGGAGGGGTTTTTAAGACTTATCCTGGAAAAAATTGCCCAACCTTTCACACCGGACGCTTCACTAATGTTCTACGGGCGGCTGAGCCTCCACGAAACCGATTCAGCAAATTGAACGCGGCGTTGAACAGCTCATGGAAACAAGCAGCCTCAGAGATTTATTTTGACAACTCCTTTATCTAGGAATGGAAGATCGTTACGGGGGGCGATTTGGTGGCACGGCGCGAACACTGCAAATGGGTGCTCAAGGTGCCTACTTAGGAGGACGTGTTGTGTCACTTGCAAACAAACAATTTCCCCCCCATTTAGATTGTGCACAGCCAGTGGTTCTGAATCGTTGAATTTATGAGGATGGCAAATCACTGCTTGTTGTAATCGTGTGCAGACAGACAAATGCCCCTCATGAACGGATTCAGCCGTGCTGGCTGAAGAAGTAAATGCCAGCTTATCTTTGCTGGATGCAAATTCAGAGGATTTGGAGCTGTTTATCTTATTGGAGGCCAGCAGCCTATCAAAGGTGAATTTCTCAGTGCCCTGTTGCGTGAGAACTTTTTACTACAGACGGAGCGTCAGAGCAAAAGAGGCGCTAACGAATTAAAATCCATTCTAATTAATCCCTACGGAGGAAGACGTGAAGTGTGCTCACGCTTCTCAACGAGTGAATGCCTATAATGTGAATTAAGAGGCTGCCAGTTTCACAATCCCCCCACAGTGCTTGTGATGTACGATGTATCCGTACAAATTGGCCTACGAAAAGCGCAGGATGCTGGCTCGAAGCAAGCTCAACCAAATTGAGAAAAGGTGTCCGAGTGTTGAGGATGGCTCCTTCAGCCTTTACCGAAACCCTGTTACTTGAAACCTTCGGTGCCCCAAAACAAAAGCACGAAAACTTCTCATGAGTTGTACTGCGCAGGAAAGCATCAACTCCGGACTCGTTTAAAGTTGAACGTGGAGGTGGCAAATGGGTTCGTAAAGCTCCCTATTGATGCCAGTTATATGCCTTCGTTGGGTCGTATTTGCAAAAAGCTGTTCGATCCCTGGTGTCCATTGCTGTCATATGGTTCTGGCGGCCCCTGGTCTCCATTGCTGCTCATTGATTCGGCCGGCGGCAAATTGTACGTTATAACAGTGGCATGAGATTGTAAAACATCGTTCGAACGTGAAGATGTGGGTTGCGGGCTCAAGCATGAGAGCTTCAGTGTAGGAATAAGCCTACAATAAAGCGACCTGAGCCTAACCGAGCTGCGAAAGGTGCCTGCCACACCACATATTGCGTGTTCTGTGGTGCCTTTTCAGAACTTCTGCCTTTTCCTATTTCTGCTTATTAATTTAAAATGAAGTAATAAAGCGTGCTATTTCATAGAGGGCTTCTCTACTCGCCCGTTTGTTTTGAATGGCCTGTGTATGCGGAGGTCACCAGTTCATCGGACTTCACCCAGGAGAAAACTTGATTGCTGTTGTACACAAGTGTGCAGGTGTTCAGTGCCTTTCGCACTTGTTTCATACTATAGGCAGGCAGATGTAGGTCTTACAGATATGTTACAAAGGCAGAGCCTGACTGTTCGACAATATGAATCGCCGTTGACTATGGTGTGGCTTCATGCGTTGACGCATTTGGGATGAGTGCCAGCATAAGGCGCTGCAGGAGACAATGAAAGAATCTTTACCCGCTCTATCTCCAAACCCCTGAACGGCAAGGCTCCGAACGAGCGGAAGCTTAAGGTAAGCAGGGAGTTGCAGAAAAGGAAATTTATTCTGCACAAATTGACGCGTGTAACGAGAGCCCTTCATCTCCATCTATGCATAACGTGAGCTGCAATGCATCCAAAATGCTTACAATGAGGGTTCCCCGATAACCTGTTGACCTCTTCAGCGCCCAGAGGCCTAGTCACGCCAACCCAGGAGCCTGGGGCCCCGGAAGAGAATGCGGTCTGGCATGAGTTGCAATGCACCTTGCTGAAACGGGAGCTCCAGATGCGAGCACAACAAATCCCCCTTTGTTGCATGCACTATCACTATGGGCACTCGTTTCGCGTTTGCTTGTCCCTTTGTAGGCAGGCTGCGCAGAAGTTCGAATACACGTTCCCACTTTACCCAAGCAATACTACGGAGCGTTTCACCATCTCTGCCTTTTAGATTTGGCTGTCTATCACCGCCGCCTCTGTCAGCTCCCTTGTAATTGTGGTTTTTGACCGGATTGTTGGTCGCTACAAGGCCGCACAGACACAGCGTAGTGACGCCGCAATGTCACAAATCATCAAAACAATCAAAAGGTGGTTGAAAACTACTTCTGCGTAAAAGCCCTTTCACGCGGTTAGTCCACAAAGACCGCAAAGTAAGCACAACAAAAATATAAAAGCGGCTACCATAATTACCGTGGAAGGATTGTATGTCTAAGGCCCGATCTAACCTGAATCAGGTGAAATAGACAGAGTAATCTGGGGACTTAAAGTGGGACGGGCAGAAGACAGAGAAGATATGGGAACGCAGCTGCGCTATGTTCCTGGAAGGCTCGACTGGTCGATGAAGCTGTTGACTCTATTTCAGGCGCACGGCTCCACAAATGAGTCAGAACCTCTTCTTTTTGACTGTCTCTCTTCCAATGAAAAACATTGTTTTCGTAGTGCCTGTCTGTCTACAAGCGGTGAGACATGATTAAATATTTTTGGGTTCATCGCGCATGTGGCACGAGCACAGTGGAGCACTTCGGCGTCATCTACACAACTCCATCTCCTGCGTTATTCTTAATCCATCACTCATGAATGCATTACTTAGAGGCTTCAAGCGATTTCAACTTCAATGGATCTTCTTCTGTGCAATGGAATTGCTGCATTGAACACGCAGGCTCGTCCAGCCCCAGTCATGGGCAGCTGTGCCTTGTTGGCGCTTGTGTAGGCCACTCCCCCAAAGTACTGCTAAATAAACGGAATTATACATCATCTAATATTTCTTTTGTATTTCTTTCCATTATTTTCATGTGATTTCAGACTGTATTCCGGGATCACAGCTGTGGGGGGCACATTACCAATCCTTTTTTTGTGCGTTTGCTCATCGAGGGTTCAGCAGCCTCCTCCCAATGGCTTCTTCTCGTCTTCTTTTCTCCTCTTCGCCACCGTTACTCTGCTAAATATCCAGGTCTTCTCAAGGAATGGCTTGGGGCCCCTCCTCGCTCCCTTGCTCCTTCTGTCTCTCCCCATCTCGCCCAGTCGGGGGGCCCCTGCTGGTGCGCCCTCTCCGCCTGGGGCATCTCCCTGCCTCTCTGCTTCTGTCTACGTCCACGTTTGCCCCTTCGGCAGCACCTAAGAGACTTCTTTCGGCCCCGTTTGCCTTTGGCCTTCACTGGCCTGTTCTCTCTCCCGAAGGACATGGGAAAGATTCTCCAGCCCTCTCGCGCAGCCCATTTTCAAGTGTTCACAGCAGGAAAGCAAACCCGTGTGGGACCTACCGGCTGTGGTCTGGTTGTAGCAGGCTGGAGTCGCTGCCTCCGGCGGTGGCCCCCGGCCCTTCCTTTCTTTCTTTGGTGGCCCGAGGGATCTCTTCTGAGGCAGGAGCTCCCTCCCAGCTCATTCCTCTACGGCGACGGCTACGCGCCATCAAACGTATTGATCCCAAACTCCAGCTCCAAGTTCTGAAAGAGGGTCTGGGGAGGCCCCGTTGCCAGCGGGCGCAGCGTCTATTGAAGAGAGGTATGTCCCGAGTTCTCGAACCCTGAGCCACCGTGTGGAAATACGGTGGCTCATACAACATCGTAAATGCTGTTTACGATGTTGTATGGGTTCAAAGTTATCTTACGCTTCGATGAGGTTTGTGCTTAATGTGTATTCTGACTAGGGGACCCCCAGTCAATTTCCGCGCGGTGCCCTCTCTTCTTGCAGCAACTGAAGCCTCGCCTGAAGCTATGGAAGAAGGCCCTTACAGCGGAGGAGCTGCCACCTCCTTTGTACCCCGAGGTATGCCCTAGAGAGCCGCGAGAGGCCTGCACAACGGAGACTGCAGAGACTGCGTGCAAAGATGAGGGAGGGTGTTGGGTTTACAGCGGTGGATTTCCCTCTGCCTCTGAAATGTGGACTGCATGCAACGGGAAAACGCTATCAGCTAGAAGCAGGCACTGCAGCAGTCCTTGAAGGCCCGCGGAGGCATCTGAAGGAGCTGATGGGAGTTCGCATATTTGGGCATCTGGGCACGAAGGGGCTCCGGCGAGAGGAGACTGTGTTTTTAAGGTGGTGCTGTGGCTGTTCAGGTGGCATTCGCCGGTCGCTCCAATGCTGGAAAAAGTACTCTTCTCAATGAACTCTGCGGACGCAGTGGCACCGCTGCGGTGTCGCGACGGCCAGGGAGCACTCAAGAACTTTTTTTCTTCAAGGTGAATGAGCCTTGGGACAGGCGCCAGAAGCAGCGCTTTTATTGCCTGGCTTGCAGCTCGCTCGTTCGGTCTCGCGCTGCTGAGCCCCTGAAACCCTTAGCACAAGGAGAGAGTTGAAACCGGCAGAGCCACAGACACAGCGAGCGGGAGACGGGCCCTGCCGTGCTTTGCCGGCGAAGACAGTGGAAGAGGAGGACTATATAAGACACGCAGAAGGTCACAGACACAGACAGAGTGAATATGACGCTGTATGGACAGAGAAACAACAGTAGAGAGACAGGGGTAGGCAGCTCGCCGCCCACTACTGACGGGAGGACAGAATGCTTTGCTGCGTCGTAGGCCGGGTCGCCTTGTTGTTTGTGTCTTGTCGACCTTCCGGGCTACGGCTATGCTGAGGCGAACGCTGCAAAGAGGCTACAGTGGACAGAAATGTCTCTTTTCTACCTCAAGGCTCGCCCGTGCGTCTACCTCACCCAGCTGAGGGGTCTTTATTTGTTCACACGGACAGTGCCCTTCCCCACAACCTTTGCTTTTGCCATCATCATAGCTGGTTGCTTTGCTGAAGGCTTGCAACGGCTCATGGAGACCCTGATGCGGGCGCGAACACGCGGATGTAGGGAGCTTGCCGCCGAAGAACGAACGGTTTGTTGCTGTTGCTGCTGCTGGTCGGATGGTTTTTGTCAGGAATCTCAAGCGCGTCTTCCTGCTGGTGGATGCGCGTTGGGGGCTGAAGGCAAGCGATATTTGCCTGCTGTCATTTTTCGAACGGCACCGCATCCGTTTTCAGCTGGTGCTGACAAAGGCCGATCTTCCGGAACAGAAGTCTCTTATTAAGACTCTACAGATTGTGTGTTTGAGACAGTTCCCGCACCCCCGCGCCTACAAGCAGCTCAAAGCTCCAGGCTTTGCCTACATGCCCCTCACTCCTTGCCTTGGCGGGGCAGCGCCAGCCTCGTCTGCTGCATGTGACACCCCCCTCTGTTTTCTTCTAGCACCCAGCGGGCGAGGACAGGGTAAATGCGAGGCATTTGTGAGATGGCTTAGGGCTGGGTGTCTGGTGCTGCAGGTTACAGAAGAAGTCAAGAAGTTCAAGGGATGTGCAGGACCCCCCTTGGCCGTCAGTGCGCTGCGCCACAGAGGCCTTGACCCTCTTCGTGCCGAAATAGAGAAGCTGCGGCTTTCAAAAGAACTTATCATTGGCAGACTCCGCCTCAAGGCAAGCAGAAAAAATAGGGTTATTCGTGGGTTTTCCCACTCTCTGCGGTTGGTCTTCTGCTGCCTCCTTGCTCGCATGCCTTTCCTACAGAAGTTTCGTCTTAGCCTCCTGAAAGATTCTGGTGGCTGCGTAGCATTCACAACAGTGTGGCAGATGCTCGGTGGGTCTAGCAGTGCACATAGTTGGAGTTGAGTGAGGTGTTTTATTTGCATGATATAGGCGGCGAACCTGGCAGAGGCGAGGCGGTTGAAGAAGGAGGCCCGCAAAATGGAGAAGGCCGTGAGCTCTTCTTCGACACCTGAACAGAGAAAGGCGGCAACTACGCCAGGGCTGACAATTGCTGCCGGCCCACATGTACCTCAAGAGAAGCCTCAACAGCAGCAGCAGCAGCACGCGCATGCCTTATATGACCCCGTTGCCCGCGCTCTCGAGCGCTGGGGAGCCTCGACTGCTAGCACTGCCAACGGCACTCTGAATTGGGGACAGACCCAGAAGGACTTCGCCTTCGCTGGTGATAAGCTTAGGGGGAGTGCTGCAGCCGAAAACCCCATGACTGGGGACGAAGGCCACCGAAGAGGAGAGCCACTGAGGCTCGTGTCCGTTCCTTCTCAGACAGAAAATGGAGTGGACGCGCTGGCTGGAGCCGAGCCCGAGGTGGAAGATGGTTCATCGCTCAGGGAGAAAATCTCACTGAGTTCCGCGCTCTCGGCCGCCGTGGATAGAGCAGCAGGGGCGCTGCCGGTGCCGGATGTGTCTTGCGCGGAAGCCCTTATACGAGATTTCCTGCCGTCTCCTTCGCAGACTTGTCATATACCTGAATGTGTCGAGCCACAGCCAGAGACACCGGAGGTGGCTCCTCCTGAGGGGCCTGAGAAGGAGAGGAACACTGACGCCACCCCGCCGCTTGTGCCCGTCGCAGACGCCTTGCATCTGTGTTCTCTGCTTGATAAGCTGACAAGTTCCAGGCTCAGCACGAAGCCCGCTCCTTCAGCATGGGCCGCATCGGTATTTCGAGAGGTCCGTTTTGATCCCCCAGGAGCTGCTGCTGGGTCTGCGACGTTGCAGAGTAGCGGATCGCAGGAAGTCAGTTTTACGGGCTACGACAACGGCGATGCTGCCGTAGAGGTCCCCATTTCATCGGCCGAGACTTCTGCCTTGACACTGCAAAGTCCGCAACAGGTCGAAGAGCAACCGCAGCTTCCCGGGAAACAGAACCTCTGTGCAGTATTGCAAGACAAACCCTGGGAGGATTCAAGCAGACACGCTGGCAAACGGCCGCTTGATCTCCTGCGCGCGAACGACTGGCGAGCGCGACGCGTTGGTCGCTCTGCTGTGGAAATTGATATGGGATTGCCTGAGACGCAGAATGCAATGAGTAATGTAGAGATGCTTCATTTGGGTTCGTGCTACGGTGATGAGAAGACATGTGCATCCATCAAGTCGCCATTCCCGTCCCGAGCGGGCAGAGTTGCATTGTCAGCGGAGGTTGAAGGAGGGTCAGGGCCCCTCCCAGACTTGAGTGCTGTTCTGACAGCTCAGCAACAGCAACAGCAGCAGCAGCAGCAGCAGCCCAAAGCTCGAATGCACAAAGACTCCATCTTCAGGAGGTTGTCGCCCAGGGCATCTTTAGGTGGGGCTGTCTTTCTTGATGAAGAAACGCTCGCGGCTGAAGACTTCGGCTGCAGCCCAACGCGGGCCAGAGGCCGCATTGGAAACGCTCCAGACCCATCGAACTACACTGGATTCCACGAGCTCGACATGCAGCGCAGCTTTGATCAGAAATGGCGGCACGAGCTTTTACCAGTCGGTACGTTTCGTCAGCTGTCCCCTAGCCCCTCTCGTGCGTTCTCTACCATTTTTTGCTGGCTATGCAACTGTTAAAGGACAGCCCACTGGCTGCGGTTTTTTATACTCTACACATCTCACAGGTGACGCTTCCCAGGCCATCAAGGTCGGCAACAGCAAAGCTGCAGAACGGCACGGGCCCGCTGGCGTTGCCCAGAGGAACAAGTCGGGTAAGCCAGGAGTGCTCGCCCCAAGGGCGCCTCTTCCCCACATCGTCACCTACCCACTTTTTCCCTCACATTGATCACCGCGCTGCCGCTAGTTCAAGCTTCCACCTACTGTGGTTCAGGCTGCCTTGGTGGTGCAATAGAGCAGTTTCCAGCCTGCCGCAAGGACCTGTCGTCGATGCGCCTTTCAGGATTGTCAAACCCTTTTCGCATTCCTGAGGATTACATAGGCACTAGCGAAGATCGCACCAGAGTGAAAACGAAGCGCCTTGCCTTGGAGATTCGCCTTCAGCGGGCTCAAGAGGCCCACCGACCGACAGATGGCTCCCATGCCTCTGAGGAAAGGAATCGCAGCACGGCCGACTCGCTTTTGTTTTCTGCGGCACAGCGGCGCCAGGAACGCCGACTGAAAGAGCTCGCAAAGAAAAGTAACAAGAATCAAGGCCGCTCAAAGGAAATGACTTGGGACGTTGCCTACAGAAAGTGGGCTCGATGGGCAAGGGCACATCCAACTCTCGCCAGGTGAGGACTGCTACATATTTTCTTGAATTACATGATCCTCCGTCGTGCATGCTCCCCCAGCCTCCAGGAATATTTAGAGCTTTATGAGCAGGCACCAACCACCGGGCACAACGGTTGAGATGGATGTTGGGCGCTGAGAAAGATCGGGAGCAGGGACATCCGATTATTTGCTGTTGATGTCTGCCTGCTTCTCAGGGAAGCGCCACGACCTTCGAAGGCACAGCTTCTTGCAGCTTTCAGGTGAGCTGGCACGAGTTGGTGGGTAGTGTTTGAGAAAGTACTGAGCGATTCTTGCTGTTTGTATTAGAGGGACATAGGGAGTGAGGCAAGCTGCGTTCGCGTATTTTCCTGGCTCCAACAGAGCACATGAGCCTGAAGGCTTTCCGTCTTCGTGGCACTGGCTTGCTTGCCTGGCACTTTCCCGTATGCCATCTGCTGCGCGACTGTTTATTTTGCAGACAAAAACTAGAAAAAAAGGCAAATAGGCGACGAAAGTATCTGCACCAGCGAAGCGCTGTGGCCCAGCCGGCCGTTGCAGGAGGCCAACTCACAGCTCGCCAAAGCATCGAACATATCCGCAAAGAAGCTCGGGAAGTTTCTCTGCACGAGGACCGTCGGTGATGGTTGCAACCTCCTCGTTAAATGAACCCCTTCTGCCACATCACTAGCATCTCACCGCGGCAGCTGTGGCTGCTTCATGCTATTTCGGGAGTCCGAAACTCAGGGACCAAAACGCCTTCCTACTATGCGCTCTTTAGAGACCAGCATTAGGTAGCCATTACACAGGATACTCTCTAGCAATGTATATGCTATGTGAAGCTATTTGGTAAGCCCGAATAGGTTCAGTATGTTTCACCATAATTAGAAGCACAAGTCTCACCCTATTCTCGCTAGTCTAAGGTATCCTTTTTGAAGTCTAGCGCCCTATACTAACATACATGCTGAGCATAAGTGACTAGGTAACGTTGACTCACGTGAGCTCCTTCCCGTGTATGCTATCAAATAAACGCCTTAAAAGTTGATGCGTAACTGAGCCGCCGCTCCGAATGGAACCGAGCCAGCTAACCAACCAGACAGCACACGGTACAGAACCGTGCGGGGGCAACTAGGACACCTGTCCACCTCTTTCTTCAAGACCCGCGTGGTCATTGATAAAAGTCAGGAGCGAAATTTGTGTCTGTTTCGGAACAAACTGCCCCAAGCCACTACGCTGCGCCCCAGGTTAGCCGTCACTCTCGACGGCCCCCAAATGAAGTCATTTGCCGTGTCTACGGTTTCCGTGTCACGCTGCCCTCAGACTAACGGAGCAAAGTAGCTCCAGCCGGAGGTGCGAGCCACAGCAGCCACAACAGATTGAGTGTCCCTCGCACAGTTCCTCGGGGGAAGGAACATGTGGTGTACGAATACGTACACGTTCTCAAAACACGGGAGTCTGGCTTTCGTTCACTGCTAGCCAGGCTGGAACAGAACACGAAAGGCAGCTTGAGAACACTCATTTACTGCGATGCAGCCTTCACGGAACCTGAGCTGTGAGCCGCCTTAACAGCCGTCACGAATTCTTCTGATACGAAGACGTGACCATTCGTTGGTGGGCTCGAATCGTTCAGACCTGAAACGCGCACTTTGGACACCTTGCAGGAAGGGGAGGGGAAGCTGTGCATGCGTGTCTCGAAGCCACCCGTGGTGCTCTCCGCATTGACAATGATGTGGTTCTGGCCACCAAACTTGGAGAAGAGGACGACCAGTTCACCACCAGTTTTCTGCAGGTGATCTTTGCCAGTCAGTTTGACCGGATCTGCGTCTGGTAGACGTAAAGTCACTTGATCATTTGAAAAGTTCACATCAAGCTTGAAGCACTTGTCTACATGTAAGCGGACCTTTGGTGGTGCACTGGGAGATGAGAACTTGATTGTTCCATTTTCAGGCCAATTCACTGCTATATTTTCAACCGCATCTGCGGAGGAAAATAAGATTGCCAAAAAGGCAGAGATCGCCCCGAAGCTCCTCATGGTCAGGATTGGCTGGCTTGTGTGCGCGGGGTGGCGGCGAACGGAAGCGCCTTCTTTAGAATGAATAGCTCTGTATTCACGGCAATTAGTCACTGCCAAATTAAAGAAGAAAAATTCCACAGAAAACTCTCTGAAGTGAAATAATGCAGGGAAGAAACGTTGCGAATATTGCCGGAACCTTCGCCGGGCCGGTCAGAAGAATGGGTTTGCCAAACAGGTTTTATGATGAGGAATGCGTGTTAAAGAATGAAGAAAAATCAAAAAACACTGCTTGGAAATTATTGGGAAATCAGGGTGTTTATGGCCACATGTGAACAATTTCTTCCGACTTCCGCAAGCGCACCTAGGCGCGTGCGCTCCTTAGCTAGCGCTAGTCCGGCCCATGTGTGAGAGCTACACATGCGCAGCATAGCAACCAGAGTTTGCGAAAGGTACATTTGGGATTGCTTTCAATTGTATTTTGCACGCGGGGAGGGTTTAATTGCTGAGGTGGAGTTTTGATTGGTGCTGAATAACGGTGTGGTTGATGATCTCGATACTTCTAGCCGTGCAGCACAAAGTCCACAAGAATATTAGTTGCATGCCGCCCAAGTGCCATGCTTATTCTAACCCAAGTAAAACGTTTGTATTCAATTTCTGTATATTGCAATATTACAAACCCACAAGGAATTCACCGAACTTCAAAAGCTTCTTCTGCCCCCGTGGACCCCTGCATGGCGAGCGCTCTACCGCATCGTTGTGTATTTGTAGGAGGCTGCAACGTGTTCATGTTCAAAGTCGAGAAAATGCATGTATGTGTCAATCTGTACAATAACAATTTTACAGAATTTACGAGTAAGCATATGGAAAACCATGTAGGGTGGAGCACGGGTGGTCTGGAGATTGTAGCGGTGTTTGTAGTTGTGTGCAGGCTGGCTATTGAGGGCCAAGCAATTGTTTAGCAAATCTCTCGTGTTGGTGCGTGCATCAAAATACGATACGAATGTTGCTGCAGCTGGTGTTGAAACAAGAGTTCCAGCAGTCATTGCTGCACATGGACATGCTGGCGGCCCTCGGCATCAGCCGAACGTGGTTGTGCCAGGCTTTGACCAGCACTTCTGATGATCGGCTGAGGGCTCCCCACACAAAATGCACGGTACCTGTATAGCTGCTTGGCTATAACCTGGGTTAGAGATAGACTGTCGCTCCAACATCCCTTCGTTTGAATTCCCGTGAGCCTTCTCTCGGCCCACCTCATAGCACTCAACTGCTTATAGACGCTTACCTTCCTTTTCCAAACCTCATTCTCACGTATATGGAACAGTTCTATAAATGGAACATTGTTTACACGCAGAGCCAGCCCACAACGGACACATGTACCTCTTCTCCTATTTTCACAGATCTTTTGGACCGCAGATTTAGCCTGACGGGAGGGGGCCAGTCCACTGAGTCCTCCCAATCCTTATCATGACACGCTTTATATAGGTCGTGCAGAAAGGCTGCAGCTGGTAAGAAGGGAGCCTAGAACTGGACAACTCCCGCTTACTGGTACGCATTACGCTTCGTGGAGAAGTCCTTGAAAACTTGTGGGGTTAGCTGGAGCATGCTTTACGTGGTGTCGAGCCGTGCACTCCGTGAACGGCCCAACATTTGAGACGTTGAGACGTGCGCTTTAGACGTGTACACAGACTGTTGCGTAGACTACCTACCAGTGGAGAAGGATGTGTGTCAACAATTGCCTATTGAGTTAGTCCATGCAGCAAAAGGTGGCTTGGATGTGCCTAGATATGCGGCTGCCGAGCAGCACGAGTTGCAGCGAGGTGCGCTGCAACATATGCCGGGCTGCCCCAACTCCCCGTGCGTAGGCAGCTGAGCGGCAGCGCTATGGTTGCCTAAGCTCTGGGGGAGGAGGTGAGCTGCTTTTATGGGCTCTTTTCTTATAAGTACTTGGCTTTTTCGCAGCTCACGGTAGTCGTTTGATAAGATCAGGGACTCTCGTTACACTTGGTAGCACCGCATGGTTCTCCGCGAAAGGTGCGCACACCGATCCCCACCGCTGTTGCCTGGATTTCAAGGGGTAGCAGTAACTAGTAGAAAAAGAAAAGGTAAAAATAAGTAGAGAGAAAAAAAACAAGCAAGTATTTTGCTCACTTGTTGTCTTAAGCATATCCCTTTTCTCGTTACAATTATGGAGATAGATCACGGTTGGCCCTCGTGTGGAGAGGCTACAGACGAGTGGAAGTGCAGCAGGGCAGAAATGAATCAAATTTCTGCATCACGTCCAGAGGAAAGTTCATTTTCAACAAAAACACTTCATGAAGAATGCCTCCGGCTCTGCCAGCCATTCAAATACGATGGACGCCGCGATGCAGATGCAGTGGAGGACATCATAGCTTCCCTGGACTGGTAGCTGCGTCTCCAAAATGCACCTGAAGAATTAAAACTATTATTGGAATCTTCTTTATTAGAGGGGGGCAAACGATGATGGTGGCTCCATCTAACCAAAGGTTCCAACTTCCCGGAGCATATAAGCACTATGGATGTAGTGCACGGGCACTACAATGGACCTTCGATGTGATCCCTCAAGGCCTAGTAGCACGAAAAGGCTTAAATAAGATAGAATGTTTAAGGATTTAAGGCACTTTTAGAGAAAAGGGAAACCTAATAGGATCAGAGTGCTCGCTATCCTACACCGGCCATGGGGCTGGATGCGAGGTTGGTGCTGTGACTCTGGCACTGACCCTCTGCGAGGGTCAACAGTTAGTTCTATTATTCTGGTTTTTCTTACCTAACAATAATATGAACTCAAAGGTGTAAGGCTATTTACGGTATGCAGTAGAAGTCTAGCGAGAATCATGGATTTTGGATAGTAGATGCAGAGTGTGCACTTAGTCAGAATAGCTTAGGGATCATACGTAGTAACAGTGTAGGCCAGCTGTTCACTACAATGGAGGCTTTCCGCAAGGAGTTACGATGCAGGTTTATTCCCAGGTCTGCAAGGGAACAAGCTCTAGCGGAACTGAGAAAACTGAAGCAGGGAACATTATCGATAGAACGATATATTGAGGAATATGGGAAACTGGTGATCAGAAGCCCAGCTGTAGACGAGGATCTTCTGTATAATTGCAGGGCTATCTCCAGGAAAGAGGCAATCTGTAACCGGTTGGGCGGCAGAGAGGGAACTCCAAGGCGTTAAGGTTCAACCTACCCAAATGATGGAATATCTTCGCATAAAAGAAAGAAAAAATGCAACTTCAGCAGCTCTAGCAGAGAAGGGAGAAAGCGTGTTTAGAAACGATTTGGATTTGGAGCCCATGGATATTGCGGCTGTGAACTCTACACCAGCTTTGAAGGGGACCAGAGGCAGTAACGACAGCCAATGAATTCCGCACCCAAAAAGCCGGAAAGACGTGTTGAGCAGCACAACTGCTTGTTTTGCGAAAGACAATGTCATAAATTTCGCGAATGCAGGCGAATGAAAAGGGCAAAGGAGTTGAAGAAACAGGACTTTGAGCAGCGCCGCCAAGGGAACAAACAGGGGGAACAGGGAAACGCTCGGGCCCCCACGCAACGTGCGGGGCAGTGATGGGGCCTAAAGGGGTGATAGCCGCACCAGCAGACCCCCCTCGAGTCAATTCAGTGCTTATGCAAGTTCGCATTAACCGTCAGGAGCTGCTTGCGTTGCTTGACACGGGATGCGCAGTGGACATTCTATCGGAAGCAACTGCTCGGGGGTGCAATCTGACTGTTCACTCGTTGGCGCAGTCTCTGCGACTACGTTTCGTGGATGGCAGGCAACACAGCAGAATCGGCAAAACAATGGGTGTAAAATGTGACCTTAAGTCTGGAAAGGGTCACATTTCCATGATACGAGACTTCTACGTTGGACCAGTTCACCATGACATGATCCTAGGTATGCCGTGGGTGACCCAGTGGAGGGGGCGCACACGCCCCCCTGATGACAGTGTTGAGGCCTACATGCCACGATGTACTAAGAGAGTGCACCTCTCAGCACTTCCAATGGCCTTTAAGTCCTCAACTGTGCAAGGAGTCGAGGCAGTGTCTCATGGAAAGGGGAGCAATGAGGCTCCAACGCAGCGCACAGGCGCTGCAGGCTGCGATGGAGAAATGCATGCACTCCGTCGTGATGGTCTTACCAAGACCGAAATTTTGGGGAATTCGATCCAGTTAACACCCGCGGAACAGCAGAAGTGGGCAAAATTGAAGGAAGAGTTCTCAGATGTACTAAATATCAAAGAGTTACCGGCGGGCCGGCCACCCGCTACACGCTCAGTGCATCGCATCGAGCTCACCCTGGAGCAGCCCCAAGCTTTGTTCCAAGGCACCGGCGACCGCCTTAACTTGAGGAGGAAATTGAGCGGCAAGCAGATGAATTGTTAAGAAAAAGCAAGGTTCAACCATCAACTAGCGCGTTTGGACATAACCCGGTGTTTGCAAAGAAAAAGGACGGAAGGTGGCGCATGTGCCTCGACTTCAAACCACTCAACAAAATCACGGTGAAACAGAAGTTCCCGATGCCCAGGATAGACGGACTTCTCGGTGGTTTGCAGGGTTCCGCAGTATATTCATCATCTAACTTCGCTGAGGCGTTTTTGCATATCCCAATAGATCCAGATGACAGGCACAAGGCTGCCTTTTATACCCGTACACGTAAACTAGAGTATACATGTATGCCCTTTGGGCTCGTGAATGCGCTTGCTGAACTGCAGCGACAGGTCAATCACAACTTTCTGGGACTAATCAATGAAAGATGGATAACAATATACATGGATGACGTGCTTGTGTTCAGCCGCAATGTGCAAGAGCACTTACAACATTTGCGGTTTGCTCTGCGACTGTTTCGCGAGAAGCAGTGGTTTGTGAAAGCACAGAAGTGTTCTTTTTCACGGAGACAATCAGCCTTCTAGGTTTTCGTGTTTCTGCAGCAGATGTTTAACCGGACCCAGCGAAGATAGAGGCGATTCGCACGTGGCCCCTATCTCTGTACACTAGGACGGACGTACAAAAGTTTCTCGGCCTCGCCTCCTACTATCACAACTTCATTCCTGGATTTGCCCGTATTGCTGCCCCTCTAACGGATCTACTTAAGAAGGACAAGCAACTTGTTTGGACGGAGAGTGAAGATGAAGCCTCGAGAAGCCTCATCCAACAACTCACATCGTTCCCGGTGTTGCACTCCCTGATTTCGACAAACCCTTTTTCCTAACAGCCGATGCCAGGGACGCAGCAGTAGGGGTAATGCTTTCTCAGCAGCCTATAGATACGAAAAAGCACTAAATAATCGCCTGCTACTCACACCGCTTCACAGAATGGGAGCAGAAGTATCCGGTACGTGAAAAGGAACTCTATGCGGTCTGGTGGGGGGTAAAAAAGTGTCGGCATTACTTATACGGTAGGTCTTTCACCATTCAAACCGATCATCAATCTCTAACGCATCTCACGAAGAGTTTTCAGGACTATGGTAATGAAAGAGTTGTCAGGTGGCTTTGCTGGCTGGCGCAGTACGATTTCACTGTCAAGTACATCAAGGGTATCACCAATGTGGTCGCCGACTCCCTCTCACGACGTCCCCCAGGTCAGACACTGTGTTCTGCAACCACACTTATATGCGAAGACTCTCGTTTTTTTTTCTAAACTGCTTTCTTCTTACTCATTAGATTCTCATGCGGCCGCAGTTCTCGCTAAACTCAACAACGGACGACGAGTGAAGCACTACAGCACGGACGACAATCTCTTGTGGCACTAGATGAACCGTGGACTCCGTCGATTATACGTTCCTTGTAACGAGAGTCCTTGATCTTATCAAACGACTACCGTGAGCTGCGAAAAAGCCAAGTACTTATAAGAAAGGAGTCCGTAAAAGCAGCTCACCTCCTTCCCCAGGGCTCAAGCAACCAAAGTGCTGCCGCTTTGCTGCCTACGCACGGAAAGTTGGGGCAGCCCGGCACATGTTGCAGCGCACCTCGCTGGAACTCATGCTGCACGACAGCCGCATATTTAGGCACATCTAAGCCCCCTTTTGCTGCATGGACTAACTCAATAGGCAATTGTTGACACACATCCTTCTCCATTGGTAGGTAGTCTACGCACCAGTCGGTGTACACGTCTCGACTGCATGTAGGGCGCACGCCTCAACGTCTCAACTGTTGTGCCGTGCACGGAGTGCACGGCTCGACTGCACGCTACATTCCTGCATCGCTTCGAACAGAAGTTTTGAGGAAAATGCATGATCATGCTTTAGCGGGCCATGGTAGAGTAAATACGACAGTAGAAAGAGTGGCAAGGACGTTTTGGTGGCCTAGGATGCGTCCCTCAGCTGAGGAATACGTCCTCACTTGCCCGGAGTGGCAGCAGCATAAGCCGCGGAAGACCCTCAAATCCGGCCTTCTTCAGAGTCTTCCGATCCCTGAACGGATCTGCACGGGCACCTCAATGGATTTCATAGCAGGTAAGACCTTCACCTTCAATGGATTTCATAGCAGGTAAGTTTACCTTCAGTAAGAAGCTGCGATAGTATCTACGTGGTCGTCGACAGACTCAGCATGTATGCCCACTTCATTCCCTGTTCAAGCTCGGTTACAGCTGAGGGAGTAACGCAGTTATTCATTAATCACATGCGGAAGCTCCACGGTTTCCCAACAAGTATCATAACTGACAGAGGTTCGAAATTCGTGAGCGCTTTCTGGCAAGAACTTATGAAGCAACTCTACATAGACCACAACATGACCACCGCGAACCATTCGGAAGCAGACGGGCAAACGGAACGCACCAACCGCACGCTGGCTCAGTATTTACGGCTCTACACTCACCAGAACCCAACAAAGTGGCTTGATTTCCTTCCTTGTGAAGAATGGGTTTATAATACAACTGTGCACTCTTCGACCCGTTGCTCTCCGGCATCTCTCGTCTATACCGAAACCCCGTTGGCTGCCCCGGTCTTGGACCTGGCGGTCGGTGTAACGAGAGTCCTTGAACTTATCAAAGACTATCGTGAGCTGCGGAAAGCCATTTACTTATGAGAAAGAGTTTGTAAAATAGCAGCTGACCTCCTCTCCCCGAGCTTAGGCAACCCTAGCGCTGCCGCTCGGCTGCCTAAGGACGGGGCGTTCGGTCCATGGTGCTGCGCACCTCGCGCTGCAACACGCAACCCGTGCACACTTGCACACGTGCTGCGGCAGCCCAACCCTAGGCACATCGAA
>CAJFCY010000250.1:0-20353 GCA_904066265.1 Eimeria zaria | reverse complement strand
GGTTGAAAGAGTTGGTAATACAAAATTTCAAACAAATATGAAGTAAGATAAGGGAAGGGAAGGCACTTAAGGATTTTCTCTACTGTTTCTGCAGTCGCAGGTCGCAAGGGCCGCGGCGACAACAGGAGAAAAACTGAATCGGGAGAGGTACCGCTACCCAGAGTCTGCTGCACTTATGTTTATATGTATATATGGTGGATTTTAATATGAATAAACATAAATCAATGGGAATAAAGTGGGGAAAGAAATGAAATGCAAACAGACGAAACAGCAAAGCTACCTGGCGAGCGGTAGCATCGAGACCGCTGCTCCGCTGTGGAGCAGGCCATTCAGGGAGGAAAACAAGAGAAGTACCAATGAAAACTAAACAAGTGCCCTTTAAAGACTTTTAGAATTTGTAATTCATCAGGAAAATGGAATTTTGAGGTGTACGTGCACCTCAACCATCAGCTGGCACACAACAGCTGAGGCAGAGGCCGAACGGCGCCGGTCGACCGCGGCGACCAGTTGGATGCGGTGAGGTCAGAATGACCTCATCTCCTCCCTTTAAAGTCTTTCTTTCCAATAAACAGAGTGAAAGACTAACTTTTAAACAACAAAAACGTTACTTTGCACATGTTTCTTCACTTCTGTACAACCCTTAAGGGAGCGGATCTCCTCCGCAACCTAGCGAGTCCGGTCTCGCCGCTACAGACCGTCCACCCCACTGTCACGGATATTCCCATCTCAGCCACAGGTGGTCTCACAGCAGCAACCTCAGAAGAAGCAGCAGTTGCTGCTGCTGCACCTGCTTGAGAAGGCCTTTAGGGTGTTTACTTTAGTGAAGAGCACTGTTGGGATGATGTGGGTAGTAGCACACTGATGAGCCCCCGCCATCAAAGGAAACAGCTGCTTGTGCCGCTGCGTGTACGCCACCTTATTCTCTTATTAGAATACTTTAAGTATGGTATAGATATGCTGCCTCCCCCTCCCACTCCCCAATATTAGCGGCCTACAACTTTCATTTGGGCCGGCCTCTTCAGTGGCATTTCACAGCAAAGACACGTTAATTACAGCATTAAAAACAAACTTTAGTCAAAAAATAAAAAACGCGCCTCAGATCAAGAAAGCAAGCAGGCATACCGATACGAAAAAAATAAAGACAGCAGCTCTAAGCCAGCCAGTTGCCTGCGCGCAACTGCTGCAGTATGTGCTGTACGTACAAGGGCCAGGCCCTTCCCACGTTTAGACCGGTCGATGCTTTTACAACCTTCACCCGCTACAAATGCTGCTTCGGGTACTTCTGTTGCTCTTCCCTCTTTCTAATCGAGGGCTAGGAGCTTGTCGAGCCTCTTTGTTACCCGTTCGTAACGCATCTTGGTGTGATGGCTCCACTCCTGTTCCAGCGTCTGAGGTGTGGCCTTCGCCTCGTGGGGTTTAATCTGTTCGGGTGTCAGGTAGCGCTGTCCCTGCTTTTCCTTGTGATAGTGAAGCTGTAAGATCGCCTGGCGCGCTTCAAACGGAGTTTGGCAGTCTGTTGTACACACCGCAACAAGCCACTGCACCATTTCTCTCGCCTATTCTGCACGGAATCCTTTCCCCCTTCCTTTTAAGACCGCAACAGCCTTTACATACTTTCAACCGTCCTTAACCTTTCCTCCAGCAAAATGCCAATGAAAACCCGTGAAAGAGACAGAAAAGCCCCCCTCATCCCCAAGACATGTGAGGCGTCGCGGGGCAACTGATTCAAATCTCTACTGTCCCTATTGCTGCAGCAGTCCCTTGGCTCCGTCTCCATGAGATACCCCTTACTGTCTATTAATAGCCTACTATTTGCAACAGCTCGCTGCGTGGCTTTTGCGTGTCCCTCGATCATCCCCCTCAACCCTAAATCCTAAACCCCAACAAATGTGAGGCTCAAGGGAAAAGCAGCAAAGCACCAAACTCCGACATACCCTGAACAAAACTTGCTAGGGCTTCCTCTGCGTCAGCCTTGGCATGGCCAGAGATAAGAGGGTTTTTAGCCCTCAGGTAATGCGCAAGGAGACGCACGGCGCTGGCGTGTTGGTTGTACTGCGGGTGCAGCGGGCGGTTCGTCCCCACGAAAACAAGAGCGTCCATAAGCACGTCTAACGTAGACACCTGCACAAAGCAGCAGCAAATGGAGGCAGAGAGTAAGACACATATGTAGACAAACAAGCTCATACTCATGGCTCGGGTTCGCTAGCAAGCGAGCCTCAGCGTCCGCTGTCCTGCTTATCACAGACACAGCTTCTCATATAACCCCATTCGGATTTGTTCTGTTCCAGACGGCTCAGCAGCAGTGTTAATACGAGGCCTTAACTCCGCCTGCAGCGCTTTGGGAACGTGAAGGGCGTGCAAGGCCGCGGAGCTGTTTTACTGTTGCTGTATGGTTGAGAGCAGCAACAGCAGCAGCAGTGGCACCGTAGCAACGCTAAAACATGCGGCGTCTGTGTTATTCTATACCTCTATGTATGTCAGTGCGTCTTTGAGGGTATCGCGAAGTTCAGCGAGGCCCTCTTCGGCCATCAACGCGTTGGTAGAGGCGCCAGTGGCGGCCTGGGCCTGCTGTTGCATGCATCGCTCCCGTGCTGCCTGGGCGATACCGGCGAGGGTCTTAGGGGGCATACCCAGCCGCTGGCTGCCTGTCAGCCTTGCGGGGAGTTTGGCGTTGGCCCGATAGTCCGCAGGATACAGCAGGAATTGTCTAAGAGCTTCCTCGGTTGCAAAGCAGAAGGTCTCGTCCCCGTAAACCACCATGAAACGCCTGTCTCCTTGCACAAGGTCCCCGCTGTGGACTGCGTATGAACACACACACACACACACACAGAAGTTTGTGCACACACACACGCTAGCGGAGTTAATTAGGTCATGCGGAAAACACAGGGATGACGACAGAGAGAAGGATGGGCTAACGGCTTCAGTGATGTGCCGAGATAAGGCAAGGGGCCCCTCTCGAGTTTGCACTGGTGGCCTACCTAAGGTGACGGGGCAATACCCGTTCAACGCAACTGATCCAGCCTCGCCAGCAGTCTCTGAGCTGATCCTGCGAGGCAACAGCTCCGGAAGCTGCTTCTGGAGGTAGGGTTTAGGCTGTGATAGAAGCAGCTGCAGCACCACACAAAGAATTAGCGACAACCCAATACATCCCCCTCGTTGCCTCACGACACATAATGGCAAGCTGTCTGTACAGGAAGCTGGCAAAAACTGTGTTGTAGAGTTTAGGTGTGAATATTAAGACTTCAACGTGCAACGGTGTCTCCGATAGCAGAAAGCCCAGGCTTCGTGTTTTAGGGGCCAAGCAGCAGTAAAGGCAGCAGGACGTGAGCAAGGAAATATTTACATCAAGGTGCTCCACAGTGCAGCAGAAGAAGCGGGCACCTTTGACCTCCACCTGAAACTCCGGAGACTCGCTGCAGTCTCGCAGCGCGTTCTGATAGATTGCACACAGGGGCACAGTAAGGGTTCTCTCTAGTCGTGCATATGCGTCCCAATCAGAGAGTGAGTAACGGCGTAGTTGGCATGTACTGCAGTATCTCTAGCATTGCAAGCTAGCATGCCAAACTTTAAACTGGCCGTCCCAGAACCGCTGTATCTTTGTTTCTGGGTCGTTTACTCTCTGCTTGTGTTACATATGTGACCCAGCCACTCTGTGTGTGGCTGTGACAGTCTTTGTCGCTGTTTCTACATCTGCCTCCGTCTCACATCAACAGTGAAGCAAACTGGACAGTAGGAGGAGAGAAAGCCTTCCCCAGGAACGTCGGTCCTCCGCTCTATGGGGCATCTTGCTGGGCGCCCTTGGGCCTTGAGCCGCTCATAGCAGTGGCGCCGGCGCAACATAGCCTGAAGAATGTGGTTCACCGCAGTTTTCAAACCGTTCTTGCTTCCGGAATAGAGAACACACCGACACCACTGCACCCCGTCTGCCTGTAGCAACTGAAAAGGTACTTAATGCGGGCTTGACAGCAGCTTACCTCAATCTCCTTCTGTACCAAATCAAACTGCAGCCACTCCGACTTGCCTGAAGGAACGTTCCTGTGAAAGCGATATCCACACCCGACAAATCCCGCCGGTTTTTCCATCACTTGTAGAGGCTATGCATCTCTATTCACGGGTGTCACTAAATCACACGATTGGAAGACCCTTGCAAAGCGCGAACGCTGAGGCATGCAGGCTACACTCCATGGTGCCTGCCGATGGTCAGGTGTATCATCGTCTCACACGATGCGAACGCCCAGAGAACGAAACGCTTCCACCTGTTGCACAAGGGTCTCCTCTTGAAAAGCCCGTCTCGCTTCCGCCAATTCAGGGTTCTCCAAGATGTCTCGGCCATCCCCATAGGGGTAGCATTGCCCTGAGCAAGTCTCACCTCCCACCAGGCTTAATGGTCAAAGGGGATGCATGCGTTGCCTTGAATTGAACTGTGGCTGTCCATACATTGCAAACCCTAGGATTACACACGCTGGCACAGGATTCCACCCTGCCAGTATGCGAGCCGCTGATGCAGACAACGAGTTGCCCAGTTAGTTGTATGGAGCAACCTACGCGGCTTGTGGGTTGGTTGACTTGGGGTCTTGGGCTCCTCTTCTTGGAGCAGTCGCTCATCTTCCGTCCATAAGTCCTCGCTTTCAGGTTCGAACAGAAAGACAATATCAACGAGAGGGAACGGGAGAGGAGGCGCTGCAGGGTCAGCTTCTTCCTCTCCCTCCTCTATGCTGAACGCTTGCACCTCCTCACGTTTTGACAAGACAGGCGTCTCCTCTGACGATTCAGGGGGAGAGGACGTTGCGCCAGGGGAAGGCGTTTCACTTCCAGAGTCGGCGGGTAAAGGATACTGCCCCCGAAGGTCTGCTGACTGAGGCCGCAGGTCTCCCAGCGGCAGCGGCGGGATGCTGGCCACCAGCTCAGGAGGACCATAGTGGACCCCCGCAACTTTCGCTGACTCATCGATAAGCTGGGATTTCTCTGCCTCTAAGGGCTGTGGTTGCGGAGGTGGCAGCTGTTGCTCCTCTGATGACTCGCCACAGGGTGCCACAGATCCCTGCCTATATTCATCTGACTGCTCCGGGTTTGGTGAATCCACGGGCTGGGCTACAGTCTCGTCTTCAGGCTGCTCAGGTGCTGGCCTTGGCTCTTCAGCCATCACAGGGCATGCGGGTACTTCCGTCGAGCCCGAGCTCATCGGGGTGTTGTGTTCGAGTCGGTGTTTATTCGAGAGGCTTGTAACTTCGTGAGGGCTTGCATGCAGCAGCTCCATCAGCTGCTGTATCTCCACCCCTTCCAAACCGCATCCATCCAGAAGAAACCCTTTCTGTTTGGCCTCGTGTGAACGTAGACGAGCAGCTATAAGCCGGCAGGTGCAGCAAGGAGCGGCCACCTTACCCCTGAAACAAGCCGGAAAAACCACGACAGTCTTACAGGCGTGTGAGTGTAATTCTTTGCTAAGCGAACCTAGCAACAGGGGTTTAAGGTTTGAGGTTTACGTCGATTGTCCGCAACTCGTGGAGACTGCCTCCTTACTGTTGCAGGTCCCCAACGATGCACTTGCTAAGCGCTGAAGAAGGGGCAGATGCTGCCGTTACCTCCTGCAGCAACTGCAGGGGACTGACGTAGAGGGCACCGCACCACTCGGCTATCTGCTTGGCGATCTGCAGAGCCCACCCACGCACAGCCCAGTTCATCTCTTCTCCCGTGTTGTTTACACATGTGCCCAGGAGACACTTTCAGCCACCTAGAGTCACTTAGAAAGAGCTAATCAGCATTGAATACTCTATACACTGCTAGGAAATAGGTGGTGTGATGATGTATATAGCATAATGACCAACTGTTTTGCAGTCTATGGGGCTGATTATTGGTGGCACCCACCAGCGTGCGGTTACTGTTTAGCGGGCCCAAGAAAATGCATGCTGGAAGGTGCCTCTTTGGAGGCGGATTTGTTCCCGTGAGAAACTTGGAGGGTCTCTGGCAGAATATTTTGCGCTCCTCTTCTGTCTCAGCTGGGAAGTAAACTCGATCCCTGAAGAGGACGGGGAACTCTGCGAAGTCTTTGAGCCGCTGCAGGCGTGCAAGCAACACCCCAGAGTTGCAGCGTTTACACCAAGTTTAGTCCAATGCTCTCCTCAGTAAAGAAGAAACAGCACGTTCTTAGCAAGTGGAACTGTGACGAAAGCGCCTCCCCCGGCTGCAGTGACGAAACCACCCAGATGATAACAACTCTTCACAGCTCACCATGGCGTCCACATCCATGGGAGAACAGAGCAGATACTTGGAAAGTCGCACGGCCCGACAGCGGAGGAGACGTTGACAAAAAGACTGTAGCCACAGATATAGCAGGAAGCGGGCACTTGGCAAGAGGAAGAGAAGTGCCTCTCCTTGTTCAGTTTCCGTGAACGTTGTCTTCACTCAAGGCAACGGAAGAAGGAGACTGATCATAGCATTCAAGTGAAGCCTGTGCGACCTCTTGCCTTTGTAAGAGGGATGCACTGCGGACTGAGGAGCAGGCTCCTTCTGTAGCTCAAAAATCTCTCGAGGAAACGCCTGACGGTGTTCAGAAGCGTCCTTTCAGATAGCTCCGACCGCACTGTCAGCACTGGCACGCCTGCCATTGCAAACGACTTTGCGCAATCCAGCAGGGCCGCATCTCGGGCCAACTTGCCCCTGAGAAACTCTTGCCGCGCCTTCTCAGAGGCCGGCAGCTCGTCTTCCTCTTCGCTCTCTCCGTCGCCCTCATCCGCAGCTCCAGACTCTCCGTCCCCTTCTGCAGATGATTCTGAGGAAGCTCTCAGCCTGTCTTTCCGTTTCTGTACAAAACAACGGGCCAGTACAGAGCCAAACGTCTGGTCTTAGTGCAGTCGAACAAAAGGCAGCCTTCACGTGTCTGTCGTGTGTGCAGTCTCCTATCCCGCAGTTGAAGAAAATACGGCGCATGCAATGGGTGGCTCTGCACGGTGGTCGTAGACTGCCCACTGCAGCGACTATTACAGAGAGCTCAACGATGTGCAGTGCAACGGCTCCTGTCCTGCGAACCTGCTTTCGCTCCAGTGCTTTCCGCTTTTTTGCCTCTTCCGCTTCCCTGTCGATCTTTTGCAAGTCCAGGCACCGGGAAACTCCCACCTCGTCCGAGCACCTGCACGTTCGGGAACCAGGGTGGGAAACTAATCAGGGTCTTCTAACTTCCTACGCAAGGGCGCCAACTTCTATTCATACTGGGGCTAGGTAAGAAAAGGCTTACAAAAATATAACGGCGCAGTCAGGTAGGCGCCCAGCCCTGTCCATCAATCTCCCGATGTTGAATCCCGTATGCACCTCTCCCTCGTCTTCCGTTGTTGTTGCTGTATCGACGAGAGGGTTTGCGAAGATGTCAGCTGAAGACGCAAAGTAATCAAGGCAAAGCCATTTAATTGGTTGATATCTCCGCATGCTGTCCAGGTGGAGGCGCGAGCACGCAGGGTATTCATCTTTTGTCATCGTGTGTGCACAGCAACAGCTGACCGTGGATGAAAGCAGGGCCTATATCGGGATGCAGAACACTCCTGAGGGCTTCCTGGCACAGGTTTTGCTGGGTTCCATCCTGCAGCCCTAGCCACATCTTCTTGAGTATATCAACCTGAGCTTCAGCCAGGTTGTTGCTGCCCAAAGATAGCAGCTGCCACAGTGCGTTGTCGCCCTCGTCAGGAGAGGTTTCGGACTCGTCAGCCGTCTGCTCATCCAGGGCCTCCTCCAGAGCAGCTTTCTTCTCCCGTCTCAAATGCAACAACAACTGTTGCTTCAAAGCCAAGGAAAATGAGGCTTGCAGGTCCAAAAAGGGTATCCCGTATTCGTTACTAAGCTGGGGTACTCGCTTTCCCACCTCCGAGCCAAGCGAACCCAAAAATGCTATTCTGCAATATCATACGGAAGGCTAGCCGATTGCCGTCGCAAGCCGTTTGCAGCTATTTTGCAGGCCTAGAAAGGAACACGAAGGCAACTTAGTAGGGGAAGTGGCGTGTTTTGCTTCACCGTGGAGGCGGCACTTTAAGAGTGCTTGTCTCGTTGGCGTCGTTGCACTTGTCCAAGGATGGAAGGTAGCGTCGCGTGTCAGCCTTGAACTTGTATTTCTTTTCCTCGTCAAAGACCATGTAAACTCGCTGCCGCACCTGCAGACTCAGCCGAGGCTTCCCCGGCAACAACCACTTCTCGTCACGCAATGTCACCGGGCAGTAGTTCCCTACGTCGCCTGTGCGCAGCAATACAGAGGCACGGGAGGGTTCTCTGTCGCGACAAAGGCTAAAAGTAAAGAGGCTTTGTATTATCGGCATTTTAGCATATCTACTCGTTAGCGTACACTGGGGGGCAGGCAATGGGCTGTGCTAAAGAAAAAGCTAAAATGCCTCACCGTACAGCACTAGTGGAAGGGGAGGAAGAAATGGGAACACCTTTGTGGCATTTTCCCACTCTTCGCCTTCGGGAGGGCCATCAAAAGATGTTATTTGCTCAATGCGTGCATAGACCTGAAGACATCTCACTGTCTGACTGCTGCGCTTCAGCAGAAGGAGGTAGGGAAGCTCTTGAGGGAGGCAGAACAGCTGAGGTTTGTTGTCAAGGAAAAAAACACAGCTCACCTCCTCAAGGTTTGGAGGGGGAACCACTCTCTCCGGAGGATCGGGCTTGATAAAGAATGGATCGATCAGCTGCCGAAGTCGGTAGTGCTTCCACAAATCCGTGAAAGTGGCCTCGATTTTGGCTGGGGTAAAGTAAAGGAACACCAGCATTCAGAGGCTTCATGCTGCTTTGTTTGTGCATATTTGCTTCTCTTCGCTTTTTGTGACCCTAGCTTCAGTTGGCCGGAAGGAAGCTGAGCACTTAGCCTAGCAAATACACATCTGCTGGTGTTTCCTTGTTGTTCCTGCTGGCCGCATGGTGTTTGTGTATCGGTCAGCTGCTGATCATGCCTACTTGGTTCCACTGCAATGTCAAGGACCAAAGCATCGTCTAATTCCTTTTCTATCTCCTTTTCATTAGCGTCCATCTCCGGTTTCTCCAATTCGTCTTCGAAGACGACTTCTGAGTCCGTGCAAGCGTACTGGGCTGCTCCAGCCGCTTCTGCCTCTTCTATGTCATCTGGATTTCTGGTGAAGTGGACAATATGGTTAAACTCAATGCCCAGCCTGGCCAACTGCTGCAAGAACGCCTGCGTGGGGGGCTGGTGCACGAGGACGAACCCAGTTGCTATCTTCAGCAATTCTGGAGGGGCTGCCGGCGGAGGTGGCCGAATCTCTTTGTCTTTTTTCTTTTTACGGCTTGCATCAGATGCCTCCCCCGTCTCGTCGTGGGTTTCATCTTCTTCCTCTTGCTCCTCTTCTTCCTCACCTTCAGCCTTTTGGCCGTACTTCTGCAACACCCGTCATCTATCCAAAACTCTATATCGCTTGCGCGCTCATGTTTGCGTGCTCTCTTGCATACGTAGCAGAGTTCTGTGTATGAACCTACTGGTGAAGCGTCCAATGCATATATGGGCACATATAATTCAGCCACGTGGTTCGGGAATCATACTAGGAAGCATATGATGTGCCATTAAACTGGCTTTTCATACAAGGCCTTACCGCTTCGTAAGCTTCCATCTCTGCTCGGTATTTGTCAATGGCGTCTGCCCGTTGCAGATTCTCTTCTATCCCAAGTGTTTGGGTGATCAGCCTGATTACCGTCTCAGTACCTATCAATCCCACGCAAAGAGCAAGCTCCCAGTAATAACTTTCTTTTATATGCTTTGAACGGTGCGTTCGCAGCTTGGTGTTGCTTTGTTATTATGGAATTAGAATGCACGCAAGCCTGTTTACCGAGGGCTTGACCTTCGTTCAGCAGCTTCTCCTCTGCATCCAACGTCACGAACAAACGTTCGTTAGTTGCATCGGCAGGGTCCTTAGTCGTTTCTTTTTTCGTTTCCGACGAGCTGAATATGTTTCCCCTATCTGAGATGGATCCTCCGTCTTTCGCAGAGCCAGAGATCTGAGGTTTGCGAAGAGACCCTTGGTCGTTTTCCCTCTCCACTATCTCGCCACCTGTGGGATGTGGATGATTCGGAGCCCCATCTACACACTCTGGAAAAGCAAGGGCTAGCCTCTCAGGGCTGTCCTCCGCACGCATCAGCCTTTGTTCCTCTTCTTCCCGTTGCCGCTCTTTCTGCAGTCGCTCCTGCAGCAGGCGCTCTTCTTTTCGGCGTTCCTCCTCCTCCATCAGCCGCCGCTGTTTTTCTTCATTACGGCGATGGCCGTCGGCAATTTCTTTCTCCACGTCCACGGCTACCAGTCCGTAGGTTCGACTGAGGAGTCGGGCCTGCTTTGCCACTCCCGCATAGCACGGGCCAAAGAGGTATACGTTGGTGTTGCGAGGTAGGGCTGGCGGTGTATCGACATATTTCTTGGGGTCTTTGAGAAATTTGGAACGCTTCTCCTCGTCCGCCAAGAGAAACAGCTTTCCAGCGAATTCGACTGCGAACTGCTTTTGCCCCTCTACCACCTTCCCGTTCTCTTGCAGACTGACCGGGCAATATGGCCCCCAAGCTGTCCAGCGCCTTTGGAGCAAGTGCTGTAGAGACCCTGATGTGCCTGCACTGCTGGATCCCTCGTGTCGCTCTCTCACCTCAGGATCGTCCCCGATGTGATCTGTTTCGTGAATGTCAGTTGTAGGGGACGTACGGGTATCTTCCGCTATTGGCTGTGACCAGCCCTCTGACTTTAAAAGCTCCAGTTGCGACTCCCCCCAAACATCATCAGCCATAGGAAACTTTTTAGGAGGCACGGTAAGCATCGGGGAATCTTCGGCCCCGCCGACGGTTGTAGCGGTGCCCGAGTCGCTCTGCTCTGCATCGTCGCCTCGCCGGTCTACTGTTTCCTCAGATACCCCTGCCTCGCCATCCCCTTCCTGAAGGTTTGCCGGCTCTTTCGTTTTGTCGCCGGTATCTTCCGCTTGCTCTTGAACGCTGTCGTCCCGAAGAAGCAGCTCGCTCAAATCCTGAACTTCTGAGGCCCCTTGCACCGGAGCTGCAACCTCCCCAACAGGCCTCACCGCCAAGAACTCTAGAGCGGCTGCAAGTCGGGGCCCAGCCATCACTACCTGGGCCTCCAACGTGCATCCGCATTCTTGATCTTGGTCTGCAACAGCGGCAATCAGATAAAGGAGAGTCATTGCCGCTGGCAATGCGGAGGAGCGACGGTGGGCGATGTTCGCAGCCATTCAGTGGCTACGAATACCTCTCAAGAACAAAGTTAAGAGAGGATGCTAGCCCCGGACTTACCCTCTCCTGTTGAGAAAAATACTACCCTGTTAGGACCCAGAGTCTGCAGCAAGTGCTGTAGAAGAAGCCGTTGAGACAGCAACCCCTGAGACCCATGTTCGCCAAGGCGCGCCATTTCCTCCTCAAGCGTAGATACACCACCAAAACTGGGGGGCAGTGCCTTCTTCAGTTCCTGCAAGGGAAAGGATTAACAAGCCTGTATCTTAGCAGTTGGTCACTTATGCTGTAATTATCCGCAAGATATGACAGCATATCACCACTTTAATATTACTAAACACGTGATGAAAGCGGTGCAGCAGCATTGTGAGAATTGCAACTTGAATTCAAAGTGATTAAACATTCAGCTGCCAACGTCACCTCTAGTAGGTCGGCATCAGAATTGAACGATAGCTCGACTGCGTCTCCGTCTTCAATTCTTTCTGTGGTGCAGCGCACAAAACCATAGTGGCAGGAGCATTCTTCTCTCCCTACTAAAATCTATTCTGTGCACGGAAGGTCAGCTATCCTGAACCAAACGGAATCGCCAGTCTCTCGAGAACTACCTGCGGCGTCATCGGCATCTGGGTTGTCGCCTGCGCACAAGCAGTGTCTCAGTATCTCCTGGCATAGACGAAGAACACTGAAGGCGCAAGAATCCACTCAACCGAAGGGCCGGCTATCTTTTACTGACAGTTCACTTCCGCTGGTAAAGCGACTCTCACCGGAGTCTGTACGGAATTCGTCTATCACTGCACCGCTGGTTGTGTCCACCCTGAGCAGAAGGAGAAGCAACCGGCATCCCAAATGTGGGTTACTTGGACTGTTGGCACGTAAGCACAAGTTGAGTATATTGTGCCGCGTTCATCCAGGTGTTGTTTACAGGCAAGCGAAGGCAGTCTGTTGCAGAATAAAAGCAAGTCGCAAGAGCTGTTCAACGTAAGCGTGGCCTCTTGCTTATTAAAAGAGAGCCCTAGGCTGCAGCCCCAAAAGTATTTCCTGACATGAGAGTGCGAGCGCCTTCTTTTGGGTCGATCATGAGGAATACTGCACGGCTAGGGAACGCGTCCATCAACGGATTGGGCTGGGGCTGCGATGCATCGGCAGCCGCAATGCGAAGCAGCTCCTCAGCCTCAGATGCCGAATCAGAGCCTTCAGAAGAACTAAGCTCCGAACCGCCATCCTCTGCCAGCAAGGGCTCCAGCTCGATTTTGTTCTTCGCAGACAGCTTCGCTCCACTTGTATCACCAGCACTGTTGGTAGCACTCAGAGGGTTCGTGCTACTGCCCTCTTCAGGTCCGTTGGGGACGTCACCACCGCTACCGCCAGGGGATGGAGGGCGTGCGGGAGCAAGCCCAGTGTCCTCACTGTGATCTTCCGAAGTCAGCTTTTCCTCAGGAGTATTTTCGTCCGGGTTCGAAGGAGTTCTTTCAGCGGTGAAATTCAGTTGAGAGTTGTCGTCGATGTGGGCGCTCGAAGTAGCGCTTGCTCCGCCAGTCAGTCCTTGCGCAGCCACTGCTGCGTTGCTCACTTGCTTCTGAGAGTCAGCCTCCTGTGAGCTCATACTAGATTTGCGAACAGGTGTTGCCAGTTTATTCTCATCGTGTTCGATAGTCTGTGCAAGCCGTGCTGCTTCAGCCCTTTGCTGCACCACAAGTCCTCTTTCACGAGAAGTGTCGAGGCACTCTAACTCAGCTTGCTTGTTGCCGGACCCTTCTTCCCTTATTCCTCCAATTGGCTTCGCCATTTTTTCCAGGTTCCCAATGTTGTCAAGCTGTGACGAGTCTAAGGAGCTGGGCATTGCGGTGTCAGCAAATATTTTGCTGCCACCATTAGTTCCATTTGTCTCTTCGCCAGAGCGGCCTGCACCTGCAGCGGAGGCCTGAGGGACTTCCCCCGCGGAGCTGCTGTCTACGTTGTCCTCTCCAAGCTTCAAACCAAAGACATCAAGGGGTCCTGGGAAAGGAAGTACAAATAGACAAATTGGCGGATTGCTAAGCCGTACACCTCTTCAGAAGTCGTCGCCCAGTAGAAATCCACAAGCGCCTGGCTGCTCAAAGCTGAAACTTCCGTGCCCATCGATTTACCACTTTCCTTAGTGTCCATGGGGGGGATTCGATCTCTTTTTGAGGAGGCCAACTCGGCGAGTGCAGCGATCTGCTGGGGTTCAGAGAGTGAAGGGCCCCCAGTTACTGCAATAACCCCCCCAACTTGTTCGTCAACAAGCTGCTTAAGTTCATGGCAGCTCTGACTGTCAACGCTTCCCATTTCTCCAGAGGGCAAGGCACCTTCTTTGGCAATTGCCATCGCATCTTTCTGGCTAGCCCTCTTCTTCTCCAATATTGCCCGCCGTCTTTGTTCTCTACGGCGGTGCCGCCGTTGTTCGCATATTCGAGAATGCCGTAGAAGTAGCTCCGGCCAGTTGAGCCGCCGACGCCCACTTATGTCCCGAAGATGCCTCAGAAAGGCATTGACTTCCTAAAGGCCAAAGCAACACCCCACAATGCATGCCTTCTTCGTATCAGTCTTTGGCAAGCGGTACACCATCGTAAAGTCAGTAGGTGTAGCTACAGTGAAGGGCAAATAGTAAGAAGGCGCCACTGACTAGCAGGGGTCGCTGGAAGGCAGTTCTGCGGAAAAGGGAGAACGCGGCTGGAGTTATATATGTAGTGCGCGATCTCGGGAATATGTTTTCTTTCTCGGCAGAAGCGGTTGCGTGATTTTATTTACCTGTTTATCCCCATTAGGCAACTCAAGCACATACCCAGCTGTGCGCGAGCGTTTGCTAGCCATGAACTCTAGCGTGAGCAACAACGCCTCCAGTACTGGCACGCGTGACCCTCGGCGCATCATTCGTGTCAATCTGTTGCCAGATAAACGCCACTCGTCTGCATACTCCCCTGGGTAGCTTATTGATGGGTTTGCCCGCCATGCTTTTGGGCTAGCAGCACTAATGCTATACGAGTGGATATCACAACCAAGGCATCTGTGCGTTCCTACCTAACGCTCCTGCAAGCGGTTTGCACATGCAGTGCATATGATTGCCGCATGCATATACTTACCGCCTGCCCAGAGGGGTCAGCAAGGAAGAGCTTATTTTGCAAAGCGCCGCTAGCAGATACTCGGCTTGCAGCCACTCCAGCCCTAGATTCGTTGCCAGTCTGTAAGCTACGCGACTTTTCTCTATCAGCACAGTAGCGGATTAGTTTGAGTTGCCAAAGTTCTGTAGCAAGGACAGTAATAATCGGTGAAGTTGTGGGAAACCACGGAGTGTGTTTAGGCTGTATATTTCGGCCTACCGGGGCCATTGGGTCCTACAATCAGGATTGCCTGCCGAGGTTCCTGGGCAAAGGCCACTTCGTCTTCTTCAGTCAGTACAATAGTGTGCTCCTGCGGTGGTTCCTCATTTTGGAGATATGCTTTGTGCCACGGCTCTTCATCCACCTGCCCTTCGCTTAAGAGTGCTGAAGACGCACGCACGGTATGCAGGCATAGGCAAACATGCATGGCCTTGTACAGTGGGCCTACCCCTTAGAAGGCCGCACAAGCCTACTCAATGGAAATTTCGCTTGGAGGCAACGGTAGCTCACGATCCGTTTCCTGGCTGAGCTCAATGGGCACGGACGCATCTTCGGAGATAAGCTCCTCATCATCCCTCTCGCCCCTCCCTGCAGGAAGACAGCTAATACGTCCAGCGAAAGTCAGGTGGGGTGCATTGTCTGCTTGCAATATGCTGAAGGTTACATGTCTACTGCGCATGCAGTCAGGCCAACATTTGGGGCATGGGAATACGCCGCGCTCGTTCTCTTACTACTTTGCAGGAAGGTTGAATTTGCAATGTTGGAACGACGTCTAACAACAACAGAGCCCACTCCGTTTATCATAATTGACCGTCGAAATGAGATAGCTTTTGTTCGTTTTAGTGACTCTTCACAGAGACTGTAAAAAACCCGCGTCCTGAAGTTCCTTAGGTGCCGCATTAATCGTGATGCAGGTTTCTCGGTATGTTTCTCGGTATCGTCCGTTCCAGAAACTGATTCGGCGTCTGCAGATCTTTCCATAGGTTGTGTGTCTCGGGTTTCTGGGACGGATGTAGGTTCCTCGTTCTCAACATTGATCTCTGTACAGCCCCCCTTTTGTTCCTCTTCTTGAGTTGACTTTTCTGGCTCTGGCTGCGGCTCCGTCTGCGGCTCCATCTGCGGCTCCGTCTGCGGCTCCGTCTGCGGCTCCGTCTGCGGCTCCGTCTGCGGCTCCGTCTGCGGCTCCGTCTGCGGCTCCGTCTGCGGCTCCGTCTGCAGCTCCGTCTGCGGCTCCGGCTCTGACTCCAGCTTTGGCTCTAACTCCTCAGGAGGCTCTGGATAATCGAGCGCCGCCTCCGGCTCCGGTTCCGGCTTCGGCGCACTTTCCTGCTCTGGAGCAGGTCTGGGCTCAGGTTCCAGGACAGGCTCTTCTGGAGGCGTAAGCACAGGTGGTGTTTCACATTTGTCTAATGACAGGGCATTTTTAAGATCTTCAAGGCTGAGGTCAGTCCCCTCAACTGACTTCAGATCTTGGAGCAGCACAACTTCTGTGTCGTGTAATCGGCACACGCTTTTCTGCGGTTTCGTTTCCTCCGCCCCTTCAGGTTCACTCTCTTGCACATTCTCATGCTGTGCCGTTTCGTGCTCATCCATATGTTTGTCTAGGACCACAGGAGGTGCTCCCTTGAGCCGAACCAGTTTCTTCATGCCCTCCATCTGTACTGGCAGCCCAATGGACTCAAACGGCCTGAGCTCCTCTTCCGAGACTCCGGATATTCGAAGGGGTAGGTCGCTTTTGCTTTGGTAGTCTGCAAAGTGTCGGCGAGCACGTGGAGGCGTCGATTGTGGAGCTGTTGGCTCTGTGGCGGTTTGCATAGCAGGTTTCGTCGCATCGTTTCCTTGGTCAGCAGGAAGTTCTGGTGGGGCTGTGCAAGTTTGGGGCTCCACTGGATCGTGTTGATATCGCTTTTCTTCTAGGACGGCTGCTACAGATTTTGAGAAAACGCTCTCCAGAAATGCTCGTGAGGCAGCCCCCAGCGGTGCTATGTTTGAATAATCCGCCCATTCGGTTGACATCGGTTCATCTTGTGGTATCTCCGTACAGTCGTGGAGCACCTCCTCACGGAGTTCAAGGCTCTCAAGAGGTGTCTTTTCGCCGTTCATGTGCGCAACCAGCAACGCTTCCACAGCCTCATGTTCGGATTTGCTCCATTCAGCGACACACCTCTTGTCGCCGTCCGAATTAACAATCAGGTCTACTTGCTGGGTGTCAGCTTGGTCTTGTTGCTCACTATCGGGCCTCTGAATGCATGTTACCAAAGGAATAGACGTGCGTCTCACAGTCCCAATCCACTCCACGTTTGCCCTTGCACCCTACAACTGATATACTGGGGTGATACTAATGGCGTGTCCACACGTTGCAGCAGCAGACGACACCCCGGCACTGTCTGACCTTCAAGTCTTTGTTAAGGACCTTAACGACAATCTTAGGCCTAATTTTTGTCATCCTGGCACCAGTTTTCGTGCGAGCCCTCTTAACAGTAATCCTCCGAAAAAGCCGCTTGAGGAACTCTGCGTAGACAGAACCGTCTATGCCTGGGGTCCATATGTCGGCCAGTTGGAAAAATGACTCAAAAAATGCGGAACGGCTAAGACCATCTTCGCCCCGAGAGTCATGCCGCCATTCTTCCTCTATCAAATTCACTACTTCGCGGCCTCGTAGTTGAGGTACCAGTACGAGGCAGATACGGAGTAGAACCTTCAATGGAACCCAAAAGTAGTATAGTCTCCTTTTATGAAGAGGCATAGTAGCCATCATCTTTTATTCCCGAGTCAGCATGAGATTCGAGTGCATGCAGGTAGGTACAATGAGGTGCATGTGTTCCGACAGCTTGAAATTGTGGAACCTACAGCACAATAGTACAGTGTAGCACTGTCCGCCGCAGAAGCAGCAGCAACTGCGAAAATCCCCGTACCCGAGCGTACTCTTCCTTAGAGATACGGTTTTGGGAATCCTTTGCAAAATAAGACCATGTCTCCTCCAAGGCCGCTAACACTTCTTGGTGTGTCTTGAGCGCTTGGCGCTCCGCCTGCTTCTCTGGAGTTTCGAATGACGAATCTCCTAAGCAATTAAATGGCAAAGGTGAATACTGGTGGAAAATGCAACGGTGGTCATGCGATATAACGTGATGGCCGCACCAGCAGCTGACTTGATCAAACAGTCCAACTAACGGAATATAACGCTGAAACAAAGAGCACTAGATATACTGCAGGAATCAAATAAACTTGCATTCAGTTGCTTACGTACCTTGAAGGTAATATGGAGTCTCACAATTTACTTTTTCCCATTCAAACAGGTCATCCAAACGGTGTTGCGGCATTTCTAGCTCTTCCACTGGACGAAGCTCAACACCTTCCATCCGGCCTGATCCTTCCAAATCTAAGGCGGCTAATCCCTCGAGAGCAGGAACGACAGGGGAGCGTTTGCCCTGATTGTCTCTTGTGATAGAGGAGCTACTGCCCTCTCTGCTTGGAAGTGTACCACCATTGTTTACCGTCTCTATTGGAGACCCCTCGTCTTCGAATGCCTCGTCCGTGGGAGGCTGGCTTTGGCCCTCATGGGCAGCTACGAGTTCACCCGCCTCCGCAATGTTCGGCGAAACCTCACTCATCACGGCCTCTTAAGATATAAAGGTCAAACCAAAGTTGCTACAGCCCAACAAAACAATGGATGCCGCTACTGCACTATGTACTTAACCAGCCAAACCTGCAAGGCGCAGTCTGCCTGCACTATCGTGTACTTCCACAACAGCCACAGAGCAGCGAAACAGGCAATACCTTAGCCGGTCATGCTAAAGAAAGAGCTGGAGAGTTTGTTTTTGCCGTCTTCCTCCACTACACATTTGTGATCTACAAAGGATGAAGGTAGCTGTTCCCGTCCGTCTCTTGACAATAGCCAGATGATTTGCTTGTGCGCTAGCATAGAGATATTTCCCGTCAAGGGCTGAGTCTCCTCATCACCGACGGCAACTAAGAAGCAGGCCTCCGTTGTTACTCTCTGTTCCTACTAAAGTACAGAGTATGAGAATTAACTACTGACTGCATCAGCAACTAGTCGAGACACATACGTGGCATTTAACGGTACCCAGGCATGCAGCGGCAGCTTGAGTAGGCGTCTTTACTCCTGGCATCTACTGTACTGGCTCAAAGTGAGTTTAGTCCCCTTTGTATGCTAACTCTGCGGCCTCGCGGGTGGCCATCACGTAAAGACGAGCAACTTTTCCGGGCTGCCCCCTGGCAAGCGATATCAGGGTGCCGGCTCGCGATCTGTATTGTGAGGTCTATCTGTATGCTTCCCGAAAACCAGCCTGAGTACTCCAAAGTAGCGAGTAAACGGCTCCAGCTTTAGGAGACGATGCGCAGCCGAATGCCTGGAATGCCTGTAGGGTTTGCGGCCTTGGGGCTTTGGGGCTTTCCTACTGCTGGGCAGATCTCAGACTAACCTTTGTCACAAGCGGAAGAAATTCCTGAAAATGATAGATTTGAGCCAGGTCAAGCTTTCAAGGCGAAAGGGACTTTTCCATGCTTCGTCTGAGAATTCATCATTTGTCGCCGTCAGGCGCTCGTCTGCCCGAGCATGCCTACCGTGAGTTGGTCGCGAATTGAGGAGTGTGCTCATCTCGCTCTGCTAGTCTCGGGTTAGTGATAGAATTTGGACATAAATTTTCAGTATCTACTTTGTGGAAGGAGGCATTCCCCCCGTCTGGAAGAGTGATCACTTTCACCCAAAAAGGGTATGTGGGGCATGCCTTCCCCGGGCTGTAAGGATCGTGGCTCCCGGCTTCAAACGGGGAAGCTTTTTGATACTTTCGAGTCTTATATTGATTGTTACGAGCTCCTCGCCCTTGGATGTGGAGCTCAATGTAGTAATGTAGTTGCAGGACGCGTAGCAATATTGGCCATTTTAAGGGATGCTTACGGTCCTAGCAGTTAAACAACCCACAGAAAGTGCACTTACATGGATACTAATAGACCCTTAATGCATATGCAGCACCCATAGGCTAGTCGTTACGTGTGAAAGACCACTAACAAGGCCGTTGAGCCCTCGTAGCAACATTCTTTCGGTAGAACTGTTTCACGAGCTGCAGGTAACCACAGGCGGTGGCCATCCAAGGTCGACTCCTTCAGCCGCCGTTCCACTGCCTCGTAGCTTCCTCCGTTCTATCGGTGCTCTTCTCAGAGGGGGGTGCTGGCAGTGATGCGCACTTCGCTGATAGGGGGAGTGTTGCGGAAACAGCTTTGAAGGATTGCTGGATCGCGTTTGTTAAAAAGAATTATCCCTATATCACGGTGGAATGATGAGCGATGGCAGCGGAGAGGCCCTGAAGGCCTCGCCATACCGGCAGCCGTTGCCTGGCAAGAGGGCTGAGGAAGACCCAGCAGAGAATAGTAGTTGTGCCTCCGATGCAGTGACCAGAAGCTCTGCCGAGAGCAGCCGTGTCAACGACATACCAGTCGTAAGTTTTTCGAGGAAGCGCGCGTCGCACCCCTCCAGCTTCCGACTTATGGAATTCTCGGTGCTGGGTCTTGCATTCTCTCTAATAGGAACTATGGTGGGCCTTTGGCTTCGACAAGGGGATTAGAAATGGCGTGCATAGCCTCTCAAAAAGCATGACAGACGAGAAGGCAGTGTTGTTCCCTGCTTCGAACACTGCGGTTATTCATATTTACGGCGAAGAGCCACAGGCGTCTGACGGTGGCAAGCAGGTGCTTCTGCGTGGCCACATCAACCGTATATCCGCCGTCGCAGTATCAGAAGATAAGGAATGGATTGCAACCGGAGATATGGGACAGGTCCGAGGGGAGCAAACTTAATTGTCTGTACCACAGTTGATACAATTTGCAGCAGACTGTCTCCCTTGTAGAACTGCGACGTATCTAGGACAGTGCTGCCGTTTGGACTTTTGCAGGAAAGCCTGCTAATTGTTTGGAATCGAACACAAGCAAAACACGTAAAAGTATATACAAATCCCCACCCTATGGGTACGCCCCAGCATGCTAAAACGGTTTTCCCACTTCTTTAGAT